>JZLH01S0128935.1:2638-15718 GCA_001188425.1 Eucidaris tribuloides
TGCTAATCTAGCCCTCCCCCCCCCCGGGACCCAGGGGTTGGGAGTCAGGTTCCGGGTCCCAAAGACCCAACTACATATATAATTAAACATTGTTCCTAGGTCCAGAAGAACAGCCAAAGCCAAGTACACACTAAGAAATAAAGGTGCGCAGAACGTGCAACTTTGCGGAAATAGGTGCAGAGCAATTTCTGCCGCAGTATTCGAGCAATTCTGCACCTTTCACGGCTGTGCGCTCGCCCCACTCCATTTTGTTTGCAAGTTTGCACCTTTTAGGTGCACATTTATGCAAATTTATGGATGTTTTCTCTTCCGGAGCCTGGTGTGAGCTATTTCTACCATTTGTGTCTATGAATACAATTTCAATACAGAGAATGCAACTTGCATAGTCCCTACATCATACTATTTTCTATGTCGGACAAGCTCAGACAAGCTTTCAGGTTGTCAAAAACAACCTTTGTTTAAAAGGTATGCATAAATTTGAATATATTACGAAAAAGGCCTATAGGTCCAAAGTTTGCACCTAGAGAGGATGAAAATAATGCAACTTCGGCTTCAACACTATATGTCAAAATTCACACCTTCACTGTCAGCGTGTTGGCCAAGTGGGTAGAGCGTCCATCTCACGTGTGGAAGGTCGCAGGTTCGAGCCCGGTAAGCTATTTGTACGAGTTTTTAAATATTTGTTAATGTTAATTATTAAAGTGTATTATAATGTGAATACTATAAATAGCACTGGAATAGCACTGGAATGAATGTAAATTGCGGTCCACACACATAAACACACAGTTTGCAAGTAAAAGAAGGAATATATATTTTTTTTATATTTTCTATGGTGCAACATTGCACCTTTCAGAAAGGTGCAACCTTGCATTTTTCAGAAAGGTGCAAAGTTGCACTTTTAAAGGTGCTCCCAGTGTGGCATTGGTCTGCACCTTTAAACGTGCAAAGTTGAGCTTATTTTTCTTAGTGTGTAAAATGTGTGTTGATATCCTTATTATGTCAATTACAAAAGTTGTTCATACCAGTTCATAGGGTCGTCCCACTGGGCCTCAGAGGGAATAACACGTGGGGGGGGGGGTATATTGTCAGCTTTTTGGGCTCTTCTGAGCCGAAAGTTGAAGCGAGCTATTGCGATCGTCGTGTTGTGCGTTGTTCGTCGTGCGTAAACCTTTCATATTGTTATTACGTGTTGATGGCCCTACATACGTTTGCAGTTCGCATTAGGCCCTAGATGAGAATAACACAAAAGGTCGGGAGTGTAAGGGGAAAATCCTCTTTATTGTCTTCTTATGAAAACAAAAATTTTTCAAATGGTTCAGGTAACCCCTTCAGTACCTAAATATAATCTTCCAAGAACCAAACCTATGTACAATTCATGATGACGTACTCGTTCGTATTGGGGCAACAGAGGGAGGTCATGTGACCTCAGTGGTGCGTGCATTCAAACTGTTTTTCAATTGAGTTTTCACGATGTTTGAAAATAAGGTCTTTCATACCCCTGGTAGCCAGAGGCACAAGGTCGAACTCTTTGTTCTGTGACGTCATTGTTACAGATTTCAAGCATACAGTGAGTTATTAATAACTAACTTCACGGTATAATGTTTGAAAGTGTGATAATTTCGTGAAACGTCGGCTGGTATAATTATTATCCTTGTCCTTCAGACAAATTCAACTCATTTCGGTTCGCTACACACACTATAACCCTTTGATAATATCTATTATTAGTACCTATTGTTGGCAATTCTGCGGGATCATTTCAATTGTCCCCGAAAAAAATGCCCATATAGTAAGTCATGATCTGATTGTATGTTCAACTGTTGGCTCGGCATCACACAAGTATTTTAAAAAAATTGTTTGGGATATTGTTCCATACTATGGGACCTATAAAAAGAGTTATATTTTAGAAACTGTCTTGACTTTGGGTAAATGAAAATTGGAGGCAATTTCAATTTATCCGTTTTCTTAGGGGAGGGGGCAAAACAATATATTTACCCCAATATTTTCATTTGCGTGGTGATAAAATGTCATAATTTTCAGCGCGGTACAGGCGCAAAACTTGCAATACATTGCTAGCAATCTTCTGCGCGAGGTGTGCCGCAAAATTGAATATTGTGTATGGTTTTGTAGTGCCTTTTGTGCTACTGTTTAAACATATTCTTGCATTGCTTTCAGAATTTTGCAATTTGTCAACTTTTTCGTAGGGGTATAAGAAAAACGTCACGTTCTGCATAGGGGGTGATCCCTCACTCGTCCTTCCCACATAAGAATTGGCTACTCCTCCAGCATATAAGTCTAAATATAAAATGTAGTTATTCGGGCATAAATTAGATATTGTGACAAATAAAAATGTGCCCGTAAAAAAAAAATCGTCTAATACGCTAATAATATAATAATCTTGCTAATTGAAAAAATGCAAATACCATTTGACTGATTAGCCAGAATAATAAATTGAAAATGGATGAAATATTCAAATTGATTTGTCACTAAAGGGAGCCAAAAATATCGATTTTTAAAGGTAAAAAATTCATTTTTTTTCTCACCTTGGGAGGAGAAATCCCCTTCCAAACCCTTTCCAAAACTATCCCAATTCTACCAAAAACAGAAAACAAAAATGAATTTAAATAAAAATGAAAAAAAAATGACCCGGCCTACTGACCCCTTGTGTTTTGTCACTTAAAGGCAAACAAACATTTTTTTTTTGGGGGGGGAGGGGGGGTACGTTCCTTCGCTTAGTCGATTCTCCACGTCTGGCCCCCTGTTGAAAAATCCTGGCAAAAAATTCTGGTTACGGGCCTGCAGTGCACCCCCAGCCTACGCCCTTGTGGTTCAAAACAGTTTTGCTTCTGAAATGAAAAAAAAACAATAAACTTTTAGGTGGAGGATTTTGGAACCCTTTCACATGCCTTCACACATGAGTGCACATTTACCAAGAGGAAAATACAGCCAGGTGTAAGGGGCAATATAGTATCTATATTCCCCTTGCTTGTATGGGTGGGTGTTAGTCCTATGGGAATCTCATTTGGGGGAGGTTCGAAAATCTGAGTGAACGGACCTTTTGAGAGGGGGTGAAGCGACTGAGCGGGGTAGGGTCTGGGTGGGGCGATACCCCCCCCCTCCCTGAGCGGGGAAATTTTTGCAATTTGAGCCCCCCCCCCTAAAAAAAAAACAGAGTTTTGATGAGTATTTTTTTACAGGCATGACGGCAGTATGATTTTCTCCAAATAGCAAACTTAGGGGCATAATTACAGCATATAGCTTGTCGTTTTCGGTGGATGGTGTTTACATATGCCTGAGAACAGAACATAAGTCACAGTGATGAAAAAGACCTTAAACGTGACAAACGGGACAATTTCATTCTACTTGACCTTTGTCCCACTCACTGGCGTAGCCAGGATTTTTCAACAGGGGGCCAGACGTGGAGAATCGACTAAGCGAAGGAACGAACCCCCCTCCCCCCCCAAAAAAAAAAAATGTTTGTTTGCCTTTAAGTGACAAAACACAAGGGGTCGGTAGGCCGGGTCATTTTTTTTTCATTTTTATTTAAATTCATTTTTCATGTTTTCTTTTTTGGTAGAATTGGGATAGTTTTGGAGAGGGTTTAGGAGGGGATTTCTCCTCCCAAAGTGAGAAAAAAATGAATTTTTTTTACCTTTAAAAATCGATATTTTTGGCTCCCTTTAGTGACAAATCAATTCGAATATTACATCCATTTTCAATTTATTATTCTGGCTAATTAGACAAATGGTATTTGCATTTTTTCAGTTGGCAAGATTATTATATTATTAGCGTAATAAACGATTTTTTTACGGGCACATTTTTATTTGTCACAATATCTAATTTATGCCCGAATAACTACATTTTATATGTAGACTTATATGCTGGAGGAGTAGCCAATTCTTATGTGGGAAGGACGAGTGAGGGATCACCCCCTATGCAGAACGTGACGTTTTTCTTATACCCCTACGAAAAAGTTGACAAATTGCCAAATTCTGAAAACAATGCAAGAATATGTTTAAACGGTAGCACAGAAGGCACTACAAAACCATACACAATATTCAATTTTGCGGCACACCTCGCGCGGAAGATTGCTAGCCATGTATTGCAAGTTTTGCGCCAGTAGCGCGCTGAAAATTATGACATTTTATTACCACGCAAATGAAAATATTGGGGTAAATATATTGTTTTGCCCCCTCCCCTAAGAAAACGGATAAATTGAAAAATGATGTGTTTAACAAGCATTGTCAGGCATCACAAAACCACTAAACTAATACATTATTCAGTTTTGCTTCGCACCTTGGGCGAAAAATTGCAAGCCGACATTGCAATTTTGCGCGCGTTACGCGCCGAAAATTTTGACATTAAATTACCACGCCAATGAAAATATTGGGACAAAAATATTGTTATGCCTCCTCCCCCAAAACTGAAATATTATATGTTTAAAAAGCAGCGCAAGCACTGCAAAACCATTAATTGTATTATTTTATTTCCATGCCAATGAAAATATTAGGCCAGACATATTGTATTCCCCCCCCCCCCCAAAAAAAATGACAAGTTGAAAAATGATATGTTTCACAAGCAACGTAAGGCACTATAAACCATTAAATCTACACAATGTTCTGGGGTTTTCACGCTTTGCCAGAAAATTGTTAACATAAGTATTACTGCAATTTTTGCGCGCGAAATTTTGACATTTTTCTGACTTCTGCCCCCCTACAAATAAAATGTTTTGTTTGAGTTATGTTATTATGTTTATGTTGAACTTACTTTTTGTTATCTTTCTGTTTTGTATTAATGATTGTATATACGGACTTGCTGAAAAACAGTCTAACGGCTGATAGCAAGTTTTTTTTTATCCCATATTGAAATAAAACAAACAAACAAACAAACAAACTGACAAATTTAATCATTCTTAAAACGTAATGCAAGAATAGCGCAAAGCACTACAAAACCATTAAAGGCAGGACATCTCTTTTGTATGCCTAAAAATTAATATTGTGTAAATATAATGGTATTTTGAAGACAATGCCGTCTGGAAACGTTCAGCAAAATAAAGGAGCTGGAAACTCACGTTTAGTGTAAGTATAGTTACTGTTATATAGTTTGATTTGAATTTTTTTCTCGCGAGAAAAAAATCCTACCTTAGAAAGTACACTAAACGGCTGTTGTTATTCTTTCGCATTTTTCAAATTCTAGGTATATGACCCCCAGATTTCACATCATCAATTAATAGCTTTAGAGTATGCCGCATGGGTTATCTTTTCTTGGTCTGTGGGGATGTTTGCAAATGAGATTCACTGCCTTTAAACTTACACAATGTTCAAGTTTTTGCGCGCTTTGCGAAAAAAAAAATTGTCAGCATGTGTATTATTAAAATTTTGCTCCCGGAGCGCGCCGAAAATGTAGACATTTTTCTACTTTTGCCCCCCCCCCAAAAAAAAAAATCACAAATTGAATCATTCTTTAAACGTAATGCAAGAATAGCGCAAGGCATTACAAAACTATTGAACTACAGTATTTAATTTTGCGGCACGCCTTGCGCGAAAAATTACTAGCCTATAATTGCAAGTTTGCGCGCGGAGCGTGCCGAAAATTTTGACGTTATTCTTCTTTTGCCCCCCCCCCCAAAAAAAAAAGGACAAATTGAATCATTCTTTAAACGTAATGCAAGAATAACGCAAGAAATTACAAAACCATTGAACTAGTACACAGTATTTAATTTTTGGGCACGCCTTGCGCGAAAATTACTAGCCTATATATATTGCAAGTTTGCGCGCGGAGCGTGCCGAAAATTTGAAATGTTATTACTACGCCAATGGAAATACTTGCCCCCCCCCCTTCCTCCTTATCCGAAAAATGGATTGACGCACCTGCGTGTGTGCCGTGATTTTTCTATGACTTTTATTTTAGTTTTTTTTACCGAGCGGACCTTTGGTCGCCCGTCGGGGGGGGGGTTCGTTCGAACCCCCGAACCCCCCTGGTTACGGTCCTGCCTTGAACTCCCTCCGAGCGCCAGGCTAGAGGCAGCACATAAAACTGGCAATATCAAACAAATTTATACAATATACATTTAAAATATTTAACTGATTGAAAATTGGTAATGAGTGGACGGTATATGGTAAATTGGAGATTACACGATTTTTTTCTGAAGTTTGAATAATTTAGCCATAGAATAATCGTTTATATTCGCACAAGCAATATTTTAATAATTGATGTATGACAAAATCAGTGAATGATTTAGCATAATCATATATTCGGGGAATGTTTAAACCGAAAAAAGAACACTCACACATCTTGCAATAAGATTGCACACAACAACAATGCGTTCATGCCAAATCAAGTTATCGTCAATATATACACCAAGGAATTTAAAGATAGCAGTCCAAGATACCCTCTGTCCATTGCAAGATAACAGTCAGATTATTAAAGTCATTATTTCTCTAAGTAAATATAATAACTTGCGCATCTCTTTTTCATTTAATACTAACTTATTATTCACTAATAATTCATTCATATTAATTAATTCATTATTAAACGTAAAATCTGGGTTTGACGTGAACACACGGGTGTCTTCTATAACTAAAATGAAATGCAAAAGTTGCGAGGCCTATGGTATCGTTAATATATGAAAAAGGGTCATTGGCCAAGTACATGTATGGAGCCCTACAGCATTCCGCATCGAATCGGCATTATGAAACACATGAATACTCATAAATACACACCCATTGACTCCTGCATAACGTTTTGATTTTGTACAGCAGGGGGTTGACCATTGACCAAAATCTTAAACTGATGTATGATAATATAATCAAACCACCTCCAACAAAATTGTACACTATTCAGCCATAACCCCTTATCAAATTCAGTAATATCTAGTACAGTTTCTGTCGAGTTATTAAAGGCAAGGTTCACCCTGACGACAACTTGGTTTTAATGAAAGTAGAACAATGAGGGAAACATATTAATGAAAGTTTGGCGAAAATCCACCAAATAATAGCGGAGTTATGAACTTTCAAAGTTTCAATTTTGTGACGTCACATGCGAGCAGCTCCCCCATTGTCATGTAACATAAATTACATATAGTGCCATTTTCTCAGAAAATTGAAAATGATGTTACCTGTGCATTCAATATATAATTAGAAACATTATTTCACACATGCTTTTATGAAGAAAAAAAACATTCAATTATCATGAACCAATACAAACTGGCAATTTATTGAATTAATAACACATTACATATGGGGAGCTGCTCGTATGTGACGTCACAAAATTACAACTTTGAATGTTCATAACTCCTCTATTCTTTGGTGGATTTTCGCCAAACTTTCATTAATATGTTTCTTTCATTATTCTGCTTTTATTAAAACCAAGTTGTCGTCGGGGTGAACCTTGCCTTTAATGATCAAGCATGTCAATTTCTAAACATCTATCTATCTAACTCGTTGCATACCACTGACCTTTGAAGAGTGCACTGGGACAGGTTTTTAGTCAGGCACTATTTTGGGAGCAACCATGGGTAGTAGTGTTGGGGGAGGTATAGCTGTTGATAAGTTTGGCTGAAAGAAAATGTGCACCTATAGTCCTTTATATTCCGATATACACTGATGAATACAGTAATTATTACAAAATAGGTTACATATAAGACCTCTTTGCACAACTTGAACCTTGCGCACTCTAAAAACTGAAATGCTGTCTCAACATTTAATCATGCCGAGGAGTGACCACACTACACTTCCTGCTTGTTATTTTAACCTTTAGCCAGCTGAATCTGACATGAGAAATGTTTAATCCGGCCGGATAAAAGGTTGGATATAACAGCTGGAACGTGTTGTAAAGTGTGTTCACTCCTCGGCCCTTTAAATGTTAAAATAACATATCTGTTATTAGAGCATGATCATTATCTCAAATTCGACTGGTCCGAACTGACTTATGCAGTGATTGAAACGTTATTAATTTTTGTAAGAATATATTTCATTTATGGTGTCACTAATCAAACACTCGATATGGATGCTGATATATATATATAAAATGCAATAACTAGTGATTTAGTAGTTAATGATCCGTCACTATTAGAAATGACCAGTATATTGGTGGAATGTCCAAGTGACCAAGAAAGTGGTCGAAATTGACCAGTTTATCGTGGAATTCGGATATCTTGATCATGTTGACTAATTAGTGGTTATTGACTCATCACTAAAAATAACCACAGGCGGCACCACAAGTGGTGGGGTCTTATTGTTTTCGAACATGTTGCCCCCCTCCCCATTTTTTGCAATTTCCGTGGGGGGGGAGGTGGGCAGAGAAATTATTTCCCCCCCCCCCCACCCGTTTGTCGGCTGCAGTTTGGCTGGAAAAAAATTTGGTTTGTTTGGCGAGAAAAAAATCCTGGTGGGTTATACCCTGGCGCCGCCCGTGGAAATAACCATTATATTGGTGAAAAGAGAAAATAGAGGCATTCGAATTGTGAACCTATCGTAGAATGGGTCGTATATCATGGAAAGAGAGGAAAACAAACGACGAGGTCCTGAAACTCATGAATCTACCTTACACGGAAAGAATTGTTAATATCGATAGAGAAACGCAAACTCCCATATTATGGTCATACCAGAAGACATGAATCTTGGCAAAAGAAAAATCATGGAGGGTAAAATTGTAGGCAGGAGAGGAAGAGGTCGAAAACGGAAAAATTGGCTTGGAAATATTGAGGATATTGAGGCAGGAAGATAAATGAATGTTGTGAGATTGCACTGAACAGGGAAAGATGGAAAACCATGACATCCAACCTCTGTAAAGGTAAGGAACAGCGGTAAGGGTAAGGTTGGTGGAATTGTCATTGTGCGCGTTCGAGAATGCGCGAAAAATTGACAAGCATTTCAGTGGAATTCAACTGATATCTTGGTCATGTTGACCAAAATAGTAGTCGACCAAACATACTCGGTGGGCACATTTCCAAGAAACCATTTAGTTATTTTTACCAATCCCGTGTGTGGGCAGTACGCCCGCATGACTCTGCGGCTTCCGTTATGTCCCAATATTATGAACTATTTTGATAGCCATTGTTATGCCGTCACTGCAGTGATCTGAAAAGAAGAAAAAAAAAAGCTCATACCAGCAAGTTTAGAGACAGGAAAATTTAGTGAAATTTATGTTGAATCCGGTTCATTGTTTGCAGAACAATAATTGATAAGATATGCGTATTTTCTAAAAGTAATTTATTTTTTCTGGATTTTTACGTCATTCGTGAAATGAAAGGGTCCAAGTAATCTAGTTCAGATTTGAATACATGGTGTAAGAATCATATAGTGTTATTTCCTCATTCCCACTTACTCACCATTTCCAAAATTTGCCCCAATTACTTTGACGCCATCAACTTTCCGAGAAAAGAAAATAATGGAAGGGAGGGGACAAGTGATGATGATGATGATGATGATGATGATGATGATGATGATGATGACGACAAACAAACCCAAGTTCACTCACGTAACACCCCTCCTCAATGACTTACACTGGCTCCCCATCTCCAAGAGAATTGAATTCAAGACTGCTATACTTGCATATAAAGCCCTCCATGATGAAGTACCTGCTTACCTCTCAGAGCTCCTCCATATCCGCCAGTCATCATACAATCTCCGGTCTACGACACAAATTGTACTCACCATCCCACGAACCAGAACAACATGCCGGACGCCGTACCTTCACTCTTGCAGCACCTCAAACCTGGAACAGGCTCCCGAAAAACATCCAATCAGCAGTTACCACAGACCAGTTCAAAGAACTGCTAAAAACTCATCTCTTCCGATCGTAAAATGTTCAGTAACTATATCAATTTTGATTTTAATCTCAATGTATATTTTTGTTTAAGGTAAATATGTATATTTGTGTATTGTGTTATATTTGTGTAAATGTAAGCGCTTTGTAAATGTTCGATATTATGATGATGATGATGATGATGATGATGATGATGATGATGATGACGACGATGATGATGAAGGTGATGATGATGATAATGAAAAAGAAGGAAATCTTATATTCGTCATAGATTAATTTGATATTTACAATTAAAAGACCCCTGCAACCCACATGCATGTTGACTTCTGTTGATGCCCATTAGTTTGAACATCACCACATTATCCATTCGTAAAATACGCATCATATATTTGTAAGCATTTTTTGGAAACATTTTCTTCACGATGCTCAGCCCCACCTCAAAAGAAAATGTTGATTGATTGATTGATTAATTGATTATGGTTGTTGGTGTGTGTGGTGTTGGTGCTGTGTGTGTGTGGATGCTTTGTAATCGCCTATCACCGCGGGAAGTAGTATGAACACTCTAAATTCGATCGGGGACGTTTCGGAGAACGGGGCGGTCGCGCACTTTTAAATGCCAGGAATAGCGTATGGCGCTAAAGCGCCTTAGAAAATGCCCAAAATTTGTGTGACCCCCGCGAACTCCCTGGTTTACCGTAGCGCAGGTGCCAGCGGTGCCGCGCGAAGTATGACTGTGGAAATATATACACATAAAAAAGTCCCGATGTTTGATGTTGTCATGGGAGTGGTGTCTCGTTGATGTTGTTTACGAGCTCCGCAACAGTGTAACTGTGTGTGGTGTGTTTACTTCCCCGGTTTGGCGGCCCGTTACATTAACGTATAGGGTTGGCTGTGTGTGTGTGTGTGTGTGTGTGTGTGTGTGTGTGTGTGTGTGTCTGTCTGTCTGTCTGTCTGTGAATGATGTGTGTGTTAGGGTGACTGTAATATAAATGTAATGGCATGTACAATTTCAACACGACGAGAATTTCATGTTAACAAAATAAACATCTTTGAATATTTAAATAAACGTGTGTGTTTGTTTATGTTGTTATCTCTGATATTAATGCAAACAAGAGAATGCCGAAGGGACTTTGAGAAGGCCGACGGTTCTTTGGGGACTATGGCAACACAGTAGTAGCAGCAGCAGCATCTCTATACATGTCTCTCCAGCTGTTTGTCGGTTTCTGTTTGTGTGTATGTCGCTACATCGAAAACCGAACTTTGACCCCGAAAAGCCTTTCTTAACATGTTTCGGTGTCATTCAAAGCCTAACACCATTCACATTAATCATTCTCATTCGCGGAACTTACCGAACGCTTTGAGAAGAATACAATGCAGCGCAGCATGGGGGAATGTAGTTTGGTTAATGGCGGGTAACATTCAGTTGCACACAATTAAGAGGCCTTTGCACAAATACACGAATATTTTTGCAATTACTAAACAAAGTTTAATACATTAAATGCCAAAGTCGCAACGTCATGTAGATAGGTGTACCATACTGTATGTTGACGCATAGCCACAAACACTAACACAAACACAAACACAAATACTAACACTAACACAAACACAACAAAATACACTATATTTAATTCATTATATAAAAATACATCATATCTTCAATGGAGAATGGAGCAGGAGAGCCATATGTTATATGCGTTTGTTGACAGACAAAAAAATATATACATATCAATAAAAAAAAGCACAGAACATGTTCATGCAGATACATTTGACCTTAGAACTTTTTTCAAAGGGGGGGGGGGTATCCAATAGACCTGGCAAATATATGTCTCTTTTTTCCAATCAGAAGTTTACAGCACAGTTTCGTCATCGGTAGTTTGCATTAGTATAATTACATTATAATCATTTTGTATGTAAACTACAACTTTAAAAAATGGCAGTTGTTCAGGTAGGTCACCAGTTATACACCTATCAATTGTAAGACGCACCCCTTGACCCCCGGGAATGGTGCGTCATGGGTGGGTCATTTACCAACAAATTATGACGCAGGGTACCGTCATGGAAGCATTTGGTCCGTCACAGCATGGTGAATGGGTGCGTCAGTTTGTATACATTTAAATAGGCCTAGGCACAGTCATTGTAAGAAAATGCTCCGTCATAGTCGAGACACACAGGTGCGTCATGGTATATGAAAATCCGACTGCACGTTTGACAAGTGACGCACCATTCTCGGGGGTCGAGGGGTGTGTCTTACAATTGATAGGTGTATTAGGAGTTGTCAATATCTGTCATTGGTCAAGAGGGACGAGTCAGTCTACATTCATTGATGACATGTTCATTGATCACCACACGGGCAGAGGTCAGAGTCTGAGATGCCCCATTTTTTTTTTAATGTTTGCAGCACCTGAACATACTATATTCAACTGTACCCATCAGGGATGTATAGTCGAGGCCGGCCGTTCCGAGTCACGAGGCCGCTGGAAAGACATTTTCTCACAGACTTTGTACACGCGTGACTCGGTCCGAGGCCAAGGCCAAGACCAGCAAAATCCGGCCTCGAGGCCGGCCTCAACTACATCCCTGGTACCCATGCAGTACTTTCTGGGTAGGTTGCTGCCTGGGGGTGAGATGACAAGGATTCTAGGAATGGCTTGAGCCTCTCAGTGACATCCAATGCTGTGGAGCCTATTGCTGCTAGGTTTTCCAAAAATGTGCGTTTGGGGCTTCCTTGAGCTCCACCTTCGGAGTTCGTGGAGCTTCTTTCTCAAAGAGCACATCATATATGAATGAATGAAAGAATGAATGAGTTTATTATGTACCAACAACACCACGTAACAATATAAAGATGTCACAATATTTACAAATTTAAACATTATGTATATAAAGAGAAAAAAATATTACAATTATAAAGAACAATATAACAATAGTAAACACTAGTATTACATCTACAATTTGATTCTATATGTAGTTTGGTGAAGGGTACAAGGAAAAAGGGAAGCAGTGAACTCTGCTTTTATACTCTTTCCTATATACAAAGAAAATTTATATTATAACAATTACAACAACAAAAAACAACAACAACAAAATAATACACCAAACATAAAACGGTATCATTCTCATAATCTGAAAACTTGCAAGTATCTAAAAAAAAATACAACAATGATAATTTAGATAAAATTTGTTTTTATACATAAGCTGTGATCTAACATATGTTCACGTATAATGAAAAAAAATAACAACTACACAGAAATTTATTTCTACATGAGATGCAATCTAAGGTATGTGCACGTATATTCGTATAATCACCTTCATGTAGAA
>JZLH01S0128937.1:26230-38106 GCA_001188425.1 Eucidaris tribuloides
CTGTTGTTGGTAGGGGTGGCCTCAAATTTGTCCTAAAGTACAAGAGACTGGCACCATACTTCACCACACATAAAAAGCAAAATCATCGCGAGACATGTTTCAGTGAGTATGTAACAAGAACTGTTAATCACTGGTTAGTTTCGTTACGAAAAGAGGACATGGAAAAAAAATGACGAAGTCTTTGTCCCCTCAAAGTTTCGCTCAACCTGTTTTCATAGCTGACACAAATTGTGGTATTCATGGCTATTTATGAGCATCTTGCTATCACTTTGATATATACACTTATTGATAAAAATCTTTTTGCATTTTTAACTCACAACATTGCACCAAAATGGTTAGTTCGTTTAGCAGGTTAGTTTACGTTAACATTATTGTCCTCCACACAAATTTCGTTTAGTTCATGTCTTTTTCCAGATTTAGTCATGGCCCATAATGTGGGCTTTATTTACTTTCTCAACACAATGAGAAGAGGCTATTGGCACATTGGAAAAAAACTGCAGAATAGAATGATTAGTTTTTCATAAAACTGCTGAATTTAGTCACAACTATCCTACATGTGGTATTTCTGTATGGTTCTTGATCTCCGTCCTTAGAGGGTGTCTGTTGAAGATGTAAATTTAAGAGTGGAAATGATTGCGCCCCCATTGTTTCTTTCATGGATTCAACCCATCTAAAACCATTAAAATTTAATATTATTCCCAGATAGAGCAATGTATATAATTTGGTGATTTGTCCAGTATTTCACGGAATTGCCGCTCGCTACACTTGCTACAGGATTTCCAATGATACCTATTATATTTAATGCACCAGTCTTATTTATATATGTATTTCCAGTGATCTCACCCGCTATCACTTGGATCAACCAAGGAGAGGAATACTGCATCTTTCTCCCTCGCCAAAAACCAATCCACCGACTTTAATCCGAGTCCCAGGGTACTTCCCTGACAACCTCAGTTCTCAGCCAGGTCTACTAGGACATTACTGCGTCCCCCTCCCCTCCCATCCCATGTTGCACCCCTCCCTCCTCTCCCAATTCCCTTCCCCTACCCAGTTGCATATGTAGGGTTAATAGAATTGTGTCAGGGAATGTGCAAGTCCTTACCTCCCTTCATTATCCATACCAAACGGTAGTTTTAGTACTTCACAAATGGGTGTGTTGAAAGTTTGAGATCGCATACCATGAATTTGTTGTCTTTATGAGAAAAACTAATAACGACATGTTACCAGAATGCTTTTTCGTTCCGTGTGAGTTTCAAATTGCTCATAACTGCGAATCGGCGTTATTGGGGTAACGTCGGAAGACGACAGCGGGCGAAGCGGCGAGCTGACTGGTCAGACGGCGGTAACCTCCGCACGGACATTTAGCTAACGGCTGATCGGACAATTGTTGGAATGGCACTTGCACGTTTGACAGTCGCAGATTTTTTGAAAATGCTGGTTCCGAGTAATGGCAAAAGTTATGAAGTTTAACCGTCTCAGATTTTCACCCAAAACTCAATATTTTAACCCCAAGTCTTTATGAGGGTGTTTATTTATTATATCTTCACAATTGGTATATTTCAAGCTGATTTCATTCATTTAGTATTTTTTTTGACGTGGCAAATCATGAACATCACTCCTTTAAGGTGTAACACATTCCAAATAAATACTTTATACCCTGTCATTTAATCGAACCAAGGAGATCACTACTGTTGTCTTTCCTGCCTGAAACCCCTGTACCACCGGAACTTGATCTTGAGATCAAGGGACTTACTATAGACTAAATACGGAAAGCTTAGTCTCCAAATTACAGAAGTCTACTTGAAGGGTTATGTTCCACTGCCCTTCTCAGCCCCCTTAACCCTCCCCCAGTCCTATTTTCCAAGTGATTACCTTATCCTGAGTACATTTAATTCGAGACCAATGAGATCACACTGGCTTCTTCTCCCAGTGCCCTTGAAACGGCCATCCACACGACTTAACTCCAGTGACAGGATACTTCCTGACAACCTAAGTCTTCCTGGCAACGATCAAGCTGTGAGGTTATGGCCCCCCTCCCGCTCCGCCTCAGTCAAGTTCCTAGTCAGGATAAGGTGCACGTGCACTTCACTAAGTGATACTGCACGGCTCTGTGCATTTGGATGTGAACCAAGGTGATTACCGACTTGAGTCTTCTTTTTCTCTCTGCCCTGAAACCCATGCCACGCGGAACTTGATATCCAGACCAAGGTATCTTCCAGCCAACCTAACGCCTCAAGAATACTATCTTGGAGGTAATACCCCCTTCCCCCCCCGCCCTCGCCGGACCCGCTTGCCCTCGGTCGCCACCTGATAACTCACCCTATTCATTGGATCGAAGCCAGGGAGATAACTAAACTACTGCTTCTTTCTCTCTGCCTGAACCGTCCACTGTGACTTGATCGAGTCCAGAGTATTTCCCAGTCAACGCTCAGGGCAGGCCTTCAGGAGACTAATTGGAGGTTGTATGGTGCAATGACTGCAGATCTGTGCAGCGAAGAGACGCGCTGGAGAATGAGGCTGTTGACGTGAAAATCCACAAGGATCCGCTCCGCTTCACCTGTGATAGAAGCATAAGAATGAGAGCAACATGACATGATTGTATTTAGCGCTTGAGTTAACCTGTTGAAGACTACACACGAGAGATCTCGTCTCGAGGTCAATGGGAAATGCGTGTTAAAGCAAAATCAAACCGTCTTAAAGATTGTGTCAGGGATGTGCAAGTCCATTACTTCCCTTCATTATCAATACCAAACGGTAGTTTAGTACTTACAAATGGTGTGTTGAAAGTTTGAGATCCATACGTCATGAATTTGTTGTTTTATGAGAAAAACTAATAACGACATGTCACCAGAATGTTGTTCTTTCCATGGTTAAAAGGCTAACCTCCGCGAGACCTTCAGCTAACGGCTGATCGGACAATTTTAGAACGGCCCGTGCACGTCAACGTCACAGATTTTTTTTAAAAGACTTCAGAGTCATTTGAAAAAGGATGAAGTTTAACCGTCCAGATTTTCACCAAAACTCAATATTTTACCCCAAGTCTCTATGAGAGGTGTTTATTTATATTAATCTTCACATTGGATATGATTTCAGCTGATTTCATTCATTTAGATGTTTTTTGACGTGTAAATCAATGACACAATCTTTAAATGGGTTAACATTTAATCGTTTCTACCTCACAACCATAGGCTAAATAGATGTTTGTACTTGACAGAAGATCACAATACTGTTAATTTGAAGTTTTGAAAGTCGTCAAATTCACAATACCGTTAATTTCAATTTTTGACAGTTGTTAAACTACTTTGTCTGCCAGACGTAATTTGAGTAGAATCTAGTGAAATTAGATACCTGCTGATCAAAGCATACAATGTCACAAACTCACACCAATGCAGTTGAACAATTGTCAAGCAATTTTTTGAATGGTTGGATTCAACAAAATTCAAAATCAGTGGGTGAAATCTATACACAATATTTGAAACTTAGACTACCTTACAAAATACAACTTGAGCGAAGGCCAAATTTCAAAAGATTTATTGTTTATATTTTAATCACTTTACAAAATATGAACTTCAATTTTTAAATATTGTATTTTTATGTTCCTTTCTTTAGTTGGATAAAATCTGAGCAAAAGCAACTTCGTGTGCAAATCAATAACACATAGGCCTAACGGGCAAAAATTATACCCATTTTTTGAGGCTGAGATTCAAACATAGATCAAAAACAATTGCAACTCAAGCGTTAAAACCACTGTGGTAACGCATACCTTCATTGCCCTTTGATATCTCGTCTTCCAGCTCCAGTTCCATGACATCACAGCCGGCAGTGTCAATCAACAGCAACGCCAAGGATGTCTCCTCATTCTCACTCACACCAGGGAGGTCTCTGAAAAGATAAAATCATATCTGTACACCATTGTAACATATCTCCAAGCAGCGGCAACATCTTGATAAAATATTTGGGGAAGGGAGGGGGGGGGGTCGACAGGAACTTCACAGCCAAATCATGCTACAAGCAAAGAAAAAACAAGGTTTTCAAGTTGGCCGGAAACCAGTTTCTCTGCCAAATCATATCCGTTCATGGCCAAACCGGCCAACAGCCAAAATATAAGGGGGGCGGGGGGGGGGGGGGGGGGGGGCGAAATTGTTCGCAAAACACATTACCTGATTTCGAAAACAATAGTGTGTGTTGCGGGCATTCTCTATATACCCCCAGACCTTGCTTGCTGGTTGTAATGCCACATAAGCACCTCAATTACAACAAGATCTAAAACGTGGACTGTCCCCCCTGGAAGGTACATCCGCCGTGATACAGTAAAATCAATTCAAAACGTCCACGATCGGAGGCAATTACAAACTCACACATACACACATACAGAGCCCATATCATAGTCCCCTCACAAACTTCATTTGTCATATATTGGTACACCTACTTCAGGAGATGAGACGCCACCGACTCGTGTGACAGCAGCCTGCTGTTATACAGCTGGTCAGAAGACCACTTCATGATGTTGTCATTCATGCGGTACTGAGTCGTCAACATCCGGACGATGTGGTTACCATGGAGATCAATCAAACGCTCCATTAGGGAAGTGGCAAGTCCATCTTCAGCTGCTCTGAAATTTAAAGGTAGGAAGGATCATAATCTCAATAATTGCCACAAATTGGTACAAAACAGACCTATCAAAGGGTCAACTTTACCACGAGTGACTTGTAATTTTTTAATTAGGACTTTAACAGCTGTCTGGCAGAAGGGCCCTAGCATATGTTCTCGGCAGAAGGGCCTTAACAATAACAGTAAATTTTCTCTAATTTGAGAAATATTGCCTTATTTGATATTTGCACATAACAGACTGACAGAAGGATGGAAAATATCACACTTCTTTGATTGCATGTTTGTCTTGAAAACAATAGGGATCAGATGTTGATTTCTGTGAGGCACAGGTGCAAGCGTTTTTAGATTTACTGACTCCATACATGAGAAAAAAGTCTTTGTGCACAACATGACTAGAATTTGAAATTTTAGCATAGATGCCGGGGTCAATTTCTGATCTCTTTCAGTCACTCATAGCAGTGCACGCACAGGGCATTTTATATGCATGTACAGCCTTTGGGCATGGAACAAGTACTTGACTTAACTTGAATTCTAAAATACTACTTGCCTTGCAAGTGGAGCTTTTCGTCGCTGGGCTGATAAAACCTTGTATCTCAAATTTAGGTAAAAATGACTTGTTTTGATAAATGTGGAGTTTAAAGGTAAATGACATGATTGGGGGTAGTCCTCAACTTGGGCTGACACTACTCTTGAATCAAGTAAACTATGCAAGGATTCTCCTGTGAAAATCTTATAGTCAAACGTTGACTCGTCCTAAAATTACTAATGTCAATATTCCTCGAGGCAGGTAAACCTGCTGTGTAGCTCTCCATGGGTCCTATTTTATCGTGCCCCGATACACTTAAAATATTAGTATGTTCATGCTTGATTCTCCTTAAGTAAACAAATTACAGACAAATCCTTCCAGCTGGGAGATCCACTCCAGCTGGTGTAAAGTTGGTATATGTTTCAACTCATTTGATTCTTGAGGCATTTTCAAGTGTTCCCAATCATGTCACTAACCTTTAAGGCATAATTCATCTTCTAATAAAAACATGAGTTGAACATCTTAAATAAAACATAATTGATAATCAAACACAGTCTTAAAGCCCAAGTTTAGTTTCGGGGATTTTTTGTTATTTGAAAGCTTTATGCCCCAAAGTCATAACCCTGCAATAATAGATTCTGAATGTCTTTAGTTGGTGATCCACGTAAACGCGGATCACCATAGAGTTTGTCAGAATTTTCTTTTTTGTTTATTTGTGTTTTTTTCTGGTCATTTCTTGTGTACACGATATCTCCTTAATGCCATCGTCAATCATCTTGTAACTTAGCATAGTTATATCACGTGTCAAGACCTCGCTATACAATTTTTGTCAGTGTGATCACTTGCCCGTGACGTCATTTATGACGTCATTTACGAAAAAGTTAGAGTTAACCTACATTTGCAATATCTCGAGCCGGCAGTCGAATAAAACAATGAACTTTGGCAGAGGTAAAGTTCAGGTCAAGGGTCAACTTTTGGTCCATACCACATGCGCGTGCGCGTCTCCACGGGTGTGTACGGGCGCGTCAAAGTTTCAAAATGCTCCAAACGACTTTTTGTTAACAGTACGATATGTTTCAGGTCTTTTGGAGCATTAAGGTGCGCGCACGTACGCGCGCGTTTTTTCACGCACACCCCTTTCTCTACCGAATAACATACTTTTTTCGATGATTTTGAATGTCTAACTGAATTCTACATCAATTAGAACCATTTCCCGTCCACCAGAACCCAAAATATCGCTTACACACCCGAAATAATTCATGTGCCAATTTTTATCTGTACATATTTTACCAGTGACAGCATAGCTGTCTGAACTTTTGTCTTCTAGGGTGTTAATTTGTCTATTCAAACACTGTCAGATATGTCAGATAGCAAAGTTTGACAATTTTTTGAACGGGTCTTCCACAATGTTATATAGTGTCTTGAACAGCCCAGCAAACGTTTTGTATTTTCAAGTACAATTTGAGAACTTACTGCTGTGACATGATGGTGGCAGGTAGCTGTCGGTGGTCCCCGGCTAGGAGGCACCTTGGGGCTTGGAGGAGGGGGATCCAGCAGGCTGCTTCCACAGCCTAGGAAAACAATACAACAAGTGAATCAAAGCTTCTTGACCCAATATTTTCTGCAGAGGCAATATCTCTGAAGACAAAGAGTTAGGGTTAGGGTTATGGTTTGTGTTAGGGTTAGGGATGAGGTTAGGCAGGGCTGCCAACTCTCACGCACTGAGCGCGATACTCGTGCATTTTGGCCCTTTTTCATGCAAATATTTTGTTTCATTTTTCAGGCATTTTTATTGATCAAAAGCATTTGGACCCCTCAGTTATATCATTGGCCCATGGGAGTCTCACGCAAATTGATTCAATAAGATTGGCAACTCTGGGTTAGGGTTAGTGTTTCCATGCAATTGATGCCAGAGCTAAGTTTATGGAAGTACAAGTTGATCAACGTGTAATAAATGTACATTCATGCTGACAGTGTAATCCTTGGGTTGATGCTATACATTTTTTAGATTATGAAGAACTCTGCATAAACTATAATATTCCATGACTTTTAAAATTTTCAGTACAACTTTGGAAGGCCCTGCACTCAGGCATATCAGGTAAACTATACACAATCAAAATCTGTTCAGAAATAAAGAAGCATTTTTCCAAGGAAAATTCACCTCCACCATATACCAAAACTATAACTTTAGAGGTTAGTGACATGATTGAGAACACTTGAAAATGCCTCAATAACCAAATGAGTTGAAATATATACCAACTATACACCAGCTGGAGTGGATCTCCCAGCTGGAAGGATTGGTCTGTAATTTGTTTACTTGAGGAGAATCAAGCATGAACATACTAGTATTTTAATTTTATCGGGGCACGATAAAATAGGACCCATAGAGAGCCAAACAGCAGTTTTGCCTGCCACCAGCGATATTGACATTAGTTATTTTAGAATGAGTCAACGTTTGACTACAAGATTTTCACAGGAGAATCCTTGTATAGTTTACTTGATTCTAGAGTAGTTTCACCCCAAGTTGAGGACTACCCCCAATCATGTCATCTACCTTTAATGGGCAGTGACATGATTGGAAGAAGTCAACAATGCTTCAAAAACCAAATGAGTCAAAACATATGCTGTACTGATACATACACTATATATACACTGGAAGGATTTGTCTTGAATTTGTGTACTTGAGGGGAATCAAGTATTAATTTACCAGTAGTGAATTATTCTCTGGCCCTGATAGAAATTGATCCCATAGAAATCTACACAACAAATTTTGCCATCAAAGCATTTTCTGATAATAATTCCACAGCAAAGAAGAAATGAATGACTACAACATTTCACAGCAGAAACTTTAAACAGTATACCTGATTATGGGAGCACTTTGACCTAACTTGAGGACTTTGCCATTTCTCTTTAAACTATTCTTTTTGCATAATACCACTACCGTGAAGAATAACACACATGGGCAAGTATCACAATTTATCTCCTACCTGTGCACACTCGTCAATGACCACCAGGTCAAAGTGACCTTGCTTCAATGCCTTGAGAGGCCCGCTGTTTGATGCACCGGTATTGGTAGCTAAGACGACGTCTGCGCCTGACAAGATGTCCTGAATCGCTCGATCCTCACGGGACTTCAGATCTTTTCGGAGGTAGCGCACGTCGTCAAGGAGACGTCGCTTCTCGTCCTTGTCCTTTGTCCTGCGAATCTCACTCTACCACAGAAAAAACAAGTGAATCAATAAATTACATGGTGCATAATGTATGTCCACAAAGAAAGTGTAGATCTGTAGAACAGCATGAATGTTGAAGTCAACATTTTTTGTTAATTTTGAATAAATTTGCATAATTAATGAAGTCTAGAATTCTATGTACAAGTTTGGAAGCCCCCACCAAGCCCTATCAGATAAACCAAACAGAATCAAAATCCATTGTGAAATGTAGAAGAAGCATTTTTTAACATTTTGAGCACACACAGACGCAGACCTACATACATACACACATACATACATGCATACATACATACATACATACATATACACATATACGAAGCCTGTTTGATAGTCTTTGTTCGGCGGGGACAAAAATATCATATTCATCTTAGAATTTTTAAATAACCAAGCAAAAATTAGTACAGTTCAACTGGGCACAGTCGAAGGTTATACCTACCCAGTCTGCATTCCCACCTAATTTGAATTAAATTTAACAGCCTTATGCAGGCATGTATCAAATCTGATCACAAATTTGTAAGTTACCATGGTAATGAGAAAACAATCGAACAAAAATTTATTTCATTTTATCTTTATTCAGGAATAACTTTTAGTACAAATCATACTTCTCCTAGTATGTTTCAATTATTAAGCAAAAAATGGTTTCTGGAATGGCAAGACATTGCTTTTCAAATTTTGCCAAAATTAGTTTCTTTATGTAATCTGCTTGAGGAGAAGCTAAATTTATTTGTATTCAAATCTTAACCCTTTGGGGACGACGGGCTTGTAGAGTAGCTCAGTACATCCCACACCCAGAGGCAATTTTCTTCATCTATGCAGGTCAAAATGTGACCCGTCACCACGATACCCTGATAAAGTCGCACACCCCAAAGTTAAGGAAAGTTGAAAATAATATAGCTAGGATGTAAAATATGAAAGTGAAGTGTCTTCAAAAATCAAAATTTGTATGTCTTTCACATGTTGCAAAAGTTTGAATATGTATATTTTACACCCAAAGTATATTTCTTTCTACTTTTATGTTTTATAAGATGTGCGACTTTATCAGGGTATCGTGGTGACAGGTCACAAATGTGTACTTAATGGGATCTCAGATCTCAAATCTCAGTATTGAAATGAACAGTTAGTCTTGCTCAACCTCAAAGGCCCAACCAAAAAACTGAAAAGATTATCAGGTCGTAACAGGGTGTCTTTTGGTGCAAAAGCAATTTGAAGACATACAGTAAAATGGAAACAAAATAGTATTTTTTTTTCAGTGATGTGAAATACCTAACACCCAACACTTTCTGCTCTCTGTCTTTCCTGTCATTTTGGAGAGGCTATTTTTGAGTGGGGGGATGGGGCAAACACCCACTTCCTCCCCATCTCCCCACCCTCCCGTCAGCATGCCTGCCTGGTATAACTTACCAGTGTTGTAACCAACTCATTTTTTCTCAAGTCAAGTCAAGTCGAAAGTCATTCTGTCTGAAGTCAAGTCAAGTCACAAGTCATCTGCCCACAAGTCAATATAAGCGTTATAATAAGCATTAGTGATTAACCAAGACATTTTTTCTCAATACAATGCAATATTCTGTCTCAAGTCAAATCAAGTCCAATTCATGCCACCACAAGTCAAAGTCAAGTCGCAAGTCAGAAAAATTGCGCACTCGAGTCTGACTAGATCACTACTGAATCGTTCAAACAACTCTTAAGCTTACTAGGCTCCTCAATTTCCTACTGATGCTCGAGATTCAGCATCATGGTCGCGAGAGGCGTCAACGAAGTTGATCGTGTTGTGCTGCGGGTACCAACGGACGAGACGCAGGATTGTGCAGATTCCAGTAGATTTCAACGGCCATTGGAAGGAGCACAGCAGCACTGAAATAAGAATATAAGATGACTTAGCAAATTCAATTTTAATCAAATTATCGCAATGACAAATATTTTGACCAGCCATTTTTGTTTTTGCATAGAATTTTTCTAGATTTTTTGTACACGTACTACGACTTAACTATTTTAGTGTCACAAGGACAAATGTGTTAAAATCTTCACTAGGCGTATTTTAATTCTCGATGATCTTAATGAGTAACCTTTTAATCTCTCTTCAGAATGATCGTAAAGATTCATAAATTTTCCCTCTGCCTTTTCTTTTTCCTGTTTCAGTAAATCATGTTACTTTAACTCTATTTCCCTATATTCATTTCATATAATGTGTCTAAAACTGTAACTCGAGTGAGAGACTTGATTATGTAGTCACAAAGATATTGACTTAGGCAGTTGACTGCTGTGAATTTACAGTAATTCCAGGCTGGATAGCAGTTGCTTTGAACGAACAGAAGTAATGTTCAGATCATTACAATGTCATGACATCATTGTGACATTTTCCCCCTCCCTTACTCCTCCCCTTCTCATTGTCTCCCTATTGCACTATCTGCTCTTTCTACTCCTTTGCTTCTGGCAGTACCTCCCTATTCTTCTCTCTCCGTAACATTATCCCCTCCCTCCAATTCTCCCTCCCCTCTTGTCTTCCTTCTGAAATCCCTCTCTTTCTCCCTCACTTTTTTCATTATCTCATGCCTGTGTTTTACTGTTTGTGGAAGACTCAGAGAAGTGGCGTCTTGCAGTAACTCTTTCCCTTCCTCACTTCCTTCCCCCCCTCCTCCCCTTCGGCTCACTCTTTAATATTGTTTTTATTGTTTGTGAAAACCTTCACACATGATGGTCTGCAGTATTCCCTCCTCTCCTCCTTTCCTTCTCCTCCCTCCTTTCGCTCTCGCAGGTCCTCCATCTCCCCTACCTTCCCCTCTCTCCTCAATTTACTGTCTGTTGTATGATCATTACAATTATTTACAGAAGTACTTCCTTCCCTCCCCTCCCCTGCCCTCCCTCTCTCTTTAACCTTCATGTTCTGTTCACTGCTGGGATGATTTACAATGCAGTTGTGGTGGTCATGCCAGTACCTCCCCCTCCTGTGGCCATCTTCCCCTCCATCCCCCTTCTCTCCCTCACCTTCAATCATGTTCTGTTTCACTGCTTGTTGGATGACCTCTACGACAGTGGTGGTCATGCCAGTACCTCCCCCTCCTGACTCTCCTCCCTCCTCCTCCCTCTCCCCTCCCATCCCCTCTCTCTTTCCCTTCTCTCACTCACCTTGCTTTGTTTCACTGCTTGTTGGATGACCTCATAGAGATGGATTACTTATAACGCTAGAGGGCGGACTCACTTAAATCGCTGTGACGGCAAGGAGAGGTCGCCGCCATTACCGTGGTTGGCAACTTTGCTTTATGATTGCACAGTAACCGATGGAGTCCAGTGAATTGATGGAGCAAAAATGCAAAATTCGTGCGTTGCAACTGGTTGCTATAACCATTGACTCACGGAACGTTGTTGCACCATCTTCATAGGTAAGTTCCCATATTAATTTGAGCGAATTTAAAGACCATGAAAGTTGTTTTAGAGGCATATTATGAACCCGCTTTCTAGCAGTGGGCGTCTCGCTACCTCAGCGGCTAGTTAGCGGCTGTACGCGCTGCGTT
>JZLH01S0128951.1:3240-17915 GCA_001188425.1 Eucidaris tribuloides
TTAGTTCCCTTATTTCTGTTCTTTTATTGTGAAATTTCAGCACTACTATCTAACTTAGGCATAATGTGGCGTATACGCCAATTCGAAGTATCGATTAATGTTTGACGCTCTCTGCCATGTTCGGTTAATGACAAACGATAACGTTGTTGATTCGCTATTCACTTACAACTACAGAAAAGGTGTAATACTATTCCACATTATTGACAGCTACATGTATTGATATCGAACAAGGGAGTGTTATCAAAGTCAATAGAATCTTCCTTATATCAACAATTTTCTGAAGGATTACACAGTGGTAACATATCTGGCAGATTGTTTTTTCGCGTCAAAAAGGGTTTAACTTTAGGTGTTTATTCTGAAAATGGAAAAGAGTTAAAAGTTTACCGATTCTTGTTTCATACATAAGATGTATCGAAGTTTTTACATATTTCAAACAGTTAAATGAATTCAAAGAGATCAGTTTTGGAAATTTGTCACTACCTGAATTTAACATTTTTTTCTGAGAATGGACCTCCTGATTGATTCGTAACACACATCTCCCAGTTGTACTACATATCAACACTAACATCGCGGGCGATGACGCAAGCTTGTTTTGGTAAATCTGCTTCTTTAATTCCTTTGTTCTTACTATTTCTATTCTTACATGTACTATTTATTTATTTCAGTTAGTTCGATGGTTGTGATGTCGGAATGATTGTTGTCATGTTTATGGTTATTGTTATTGTTTTTATTGTTGTAAGTGTTGTTGTTGTAAGTGCATACCTCGATTTTGAAGTTATCTTGTGGTTCATTCTCAGGAGAATCGTTCAATTACGTGGTTTTAGTCTCGCCAACATTCCCTCGCTATTTTTAGCTTCGTCTGATGTGGGAGAAAAAAATCCCGTTTCTTTGCAATTGAGGTATTGTACATTTAAAAAATAGATAACACTTGAAATTGTTATAAAACACAAGATAGTATGAAAAAATGACGTCAATGGGCAAGGTACCAAAAACCCCATGTCGCCAGCTACCTGGCAGTTTGATTGATTGATTGATTGATTGATTGATTGTTGTTGTTGTTGTTGTAAGTTTGCGCGTACCTCGATTTCCCAATAAAAGACCTGCTTGCTGATCGATATCAAAATTTCGTAACACGCATCTCCCATGCAGTTGTGCTACATAAAAACATAACATCCCAGGCGATGACGTAAACTTATTGTTGGACTTGCTTGCCAAATGTGATTCTTTAATTCCTTTATTCTTATTGTGCATAAACACGCCATTTTGGTGCTCCCATTGCGTGAAATTGATATTATAACAACTGTACACATCTCAAGTTGAGCTCTAGAATACGTTATGTATTTAAAATTCTCATATGACCATCAAACATGATCTTGTTATATGTGGGTGTACTTCAGTTGCAATTCCTTTACTCTTACTGATACTGAAGCCTAAACACGCCATTTGTGTGCTTCCATTTCATGAAATTTATATCATAACAACGACTCATTCAAGCCAAACTCATCATAGAGCGGACTGAGAAATAACATCTCTTATTGCGATACTTAAGTTCCTGCATATATGTTTCAGTAACACCTTTTTTTACACGAGTCCTTAATTAAAATGCAAACAAATGTATACATTGTATTTAAGTGTCCTTTTTAACAAGCCGGATATGATACAAAGGACACTCAATTAATCTTTTTGTCTGCATATTAACATGTATGTACTGAGTACACGTAACTCAATTTGAAGAAATATCAGCTTACTCCGTCATTGTCATGGGGGGGGGCTATGTGCCGCGGTTGAGACCGCCATTTTTCAGCCTAAATTCAGTTCCAGAGTGCATCAAAATTTCAGAAGCCACGACAAATTCGATTTTTTTTTTTTTCTCAGTTCCAGAGGAGCCCTACTAGGCCCGGCTTTAATGGAGAGGTCTACCTTATAGAATAAGGCAAGATTACCATTAAATACTGTACAAGGTGAGTTCAGTTGACTATAAAAAGGTTTATGGCCAGATATATTCCCGTTCAAAAGGCCTCGCAATACATCCATAAATTCGGCCCGGCCCACAACGACGGTAAGTTACAGCAAGATATGTGAAACAATGACATGCCAAATGAACAAGTGGATTGTATGAATAACAGTTACATGTATATATGTCAGACAATGCCGTCTCATTATACTTGTGCCGGGCACCTCGAAGTAGTGGAACCTAGGTAGTGTTACAGTTTTAGGCGGGCATGATAACTGGAATACTAAACATAATAATGTCAAGCAAATGAGAGTTAAATAAATAAATGTCTCCTGGATTTGATTGTTGCTGTAGTAATACCCAAACTGATCCATAAATTATATTCTGACTATAGATTATAATTTCTGAATCTATACCCAGAAATTATATCTAAATAAGATTAATTCTGGTATAGTTAAGATAACTAACTACGTCTGCGACTGCAAGAAATATGAGCAGAATGAACGTCAACAGGATCCACTGAGTGATGTAAAAATAGCTAGAATTACACATAAATCATGGGAGGAAAGACTGGCGAATCCGGTCAACCTAGTACTCGAGATTTTCCACTTTAAAAAAAACATTTAAAACATTTGAAACAATTTCTTCAGGGCTTTCATTTTTTAGACCATATCAACAGACACTCAGTACCATGAGGATGTGTACTACACACTGGTGTTCACCGTAAGCCTGTGCTTGAATTTTGGAATAAAGGCCGTTCTAGTAGGACTGCCTATCCATTTAATTCTAAATTAACACGATAAGCGAACTAATCTCTCCATGAGGCAGGGCATTTTCATTTATTTTTCAATTCAATGTGTTTTTAGTTTGTGACTTTCATAAAGTTCAAGCGGTAAGTCTGCGTTTATACACTGTATACATGTCATTCATACAGAACATTACAGAATAAAATGCTGAAGTTTGTACAAGATGTGCGAAACTGTAAGTTAATGTTTAAGTTCTATTTAATCTTTAAAATAGAGATGGTAAATTGGCAATCGCCACCTTTTATGTGATGAGAATAGGAAATCCCATTGTCTTTCACACAGATTTTCACTTATCTCTTATTTTCCATTAATAATAAAATCATGAAATAAAAGAACTGATTCATTTCGTTAGCTGAAATTGAGTACATGACAATTTGAGAATACTGTACAAAAAGCAAGAGTTCTCATACCTCATCACAAAATTATTTCAATAAATATGATAATAACGTGTTATTTTTCCTTGATCATTATTATAATTATTATTATATCACATCATCAGCCTATGCATCATCCCATACAGTATATTGTAAGTAGTAGTAGTGGGTGTGGATAGTGGTGGTGTGGCTATAGTATAGTAGTGTAGTAGTAGTGGGGTGTGGTGGTGGGGTATGGGGGTGGTAGTAGTAGTGGTATAGTAGATAGTTAGTAATATAGTATAGAGTATAGTAGTAGAGTAGTATATAGTAGTATAGTAGTATAGTTAGTGGAGAGTAGTTAGTGTCTGGGTATAGTCAGTAGTAGTAGTGTAGTAGGAGAGTAGTATGTATAGTGTAGTATCAGTATTAAGTAGTTGGTGTAGTATGGTGGGTGGTGTGTGGTGGTGTGGTGTAGTGGTAGTGAGTGGTAGTAGTAGAGTAGTAGTGATAGTAGTTGGTAGTAGTAGTAAGTAGTAGTAGTAGTAGTAGTAGTAGTATAGTAGTATGGTTATAGTATAAGTAAGTGTAGAGTAGTATGTATGGTGGTGGTGGGCGAGTGGTAGTCGTAGTGGTAGTGGTAGTAGACGTAGTAGTATAGTAGTAGTTATGTAGTAGTATAGTAGTATGGTAGTGGTAGTATATAGTGTAGGGTAGTAGATATACTAAGTAGTATGGTAGTAGTGGTAGTAGAGTAGTAGGGTAGGGTAGTAGTAGTAGTGTGGTAGTGTAGTTAGTAGTATAGTGGTAGTCGGTAGTAGTAAGCTAGGTGTGGAGTATAGTAGTAGTAGTAGTAGTAGTAGAGTAGTAGTGGTAGTATTGGTAGTATAGTAGTGTGTGGGTGGTAGTGGTAGTAGTAGTAGTAGTAGTAGTATGTAGTAGTGGTAGTAGTAAGTAGTGGAGTAATAGTAGTAGTCAGTAGTAAGTGTAGTATGGTATAGTAGTATGGTAAGTATCATAGTATAGTATAGTAGTAGTGGTAGTAGTAGTATTAGTGAGTAGTAGTAGTAGTAGTGTAGTATAGTAGTAGTAGTAGTGGTATAGTATTAGTAGTAGATATGGTAGTATTAGTAGTAGTAGTGGTAGTAGAGTAGTGTAGTAGTGGTAAGTAGTAGTGGTAGTAGTAGTAGTAGTAGATAGTATAGTGTAGTAGTAGTGGTGGTGGTGGTGGGGGTGTGTGGTGCGGTAGTGGTAGTAGTAGTGGTATGGTAGAGTATAGTGGTAAGTAGTAGTAGTGTAGTAGTAGTAGTAGTGGTAGTAGTAGTAAGTAGTGTATGTGTAGATAGTAGTAGTATGGTAGTAATAGATAAAGTCGTAGCTAGTAGTGTAGTAGTATATGGTAGTAGTGGTAGTAGTAAGTGGTAAGGTAGATAGATAGTAGTAGTAGTAGTGGTCAGTATGAGTAGTTAGTAGTGGTAGTAGTATAGTGGTAGTCTATAGTATAGTGGTAGTAGTAGTACGTATTGTGTGAATGGGCGGGGTGTGGGGTGGTATTTTCATTTTATATTTTTGGTTGTCATATCCCCTATTACCAAATACTGAGGATACCTCTCTCTATATATATCTCAAAATGTGTTTATTAGTATTTTCACTCTCAGATTCTCTAAAAAAATAAATAATGGGGTGGGGATCGTTTAATGACGAGACATAGGCCTAATGCAAAGTAATGTCTAAATCCAACCCACATTTGCTTAATTACTAAAAACACCATTTACAACTCGCTTCCTCCAGACAAAGAATACAGAGTCTATAATTATGATAAAGTATGGATTGGATGACAGCTTAATAGTTGCGTCATTCTGATCCCTGACTCAATGATATCGATGAGCTTTGTTTTGATTACACCGAGCTAAAAACCAATTCGTTTCTCCCGAAGTGGTTTCATGCGAAATCATTATACTGAACGTGCGGGGATTTGAACTGTTGAGGAAACGGATTGAAAATGATTGATATTTACAACAGTAAATATGAAATTACGAAAAGCCATATCATGATTCTTTATGATGAGTCAGCTATTGAAAGTGGTGATGATTGTAAATGGCCTGTGAGATTCTAACGGGGTGTCGAAGCGCGTGTTGTAACGTTAGGATTTTACAAACAGGACTCTTAGTTTTATAACCAGCACCTATATACTCCGTGTTTTACGCTCATGCAGTAGCATGTCAAAATCCTACACCTGCGTTAAGGAGAGGACCAGCAACAACAGGCATAAAGTAAGAAAAAATGACATTGTGAGTATTGTGGGTACAGGTGCATAAAGACAGCCTAAATGAGGGGTAGCTGTGTGGTACCTACCCACTCCCCCCCCCCCCCCCCTCAGCATAGGCCCTATAATTAGTTAATTTGTGTTTATTCTATGTCTTTTGCAAGTTTACACCGGACAAAGACGTGGCAGAAACAGCTAGTACGGGGAGAGTATTCGTTCAAACAGTGCATACATTACCACGGCGACTAATACACGCCGGGCATGCGCATGCGGTCACCATAGGGTCAGCGCCAGACCTGACAGTGCGATTTGAGGGTTGGCAGAACACAATTTTTTCTTACTTTATCCTGTTAGTTCTGGCTCTCTCGACTTAAGGAATGAATCGAGTGGCATAGGCCTATCACGTAGACAGACGGTCCACCCCCCCCCCTTAAAAAAAAAACAGCATCTAAGGGATTAAAATTACTAGTGCAGTCAAGAAACTTTGGCGACCAAGCGAATGGCAATGATATGACTATGAGGAATTCCATTGAACACTGTTGGGTATGAATAAGATTTTTAATCTCGTTTTATCTTCCTTTCAAACAAACTGCAAAGAATTTAGAAATATATCAAATAAATTCTGCCGATATTCGATTAAAAACTTGGAATAAATTTGCTAAGACTGTTGTTGGATCTCTAAAATGGTTTCAAGGTATAGGAGCAAAATGACACAAGGTTAAAAGGTGTTTTTCGCTTCGTTAGAAGCCGTAACCTGGAAAGGCGCAGATCACTGTGCTCTCCATCAGAAAATGAAAACGTGACTACTCCACAAATAAAGCAAAAAAGAAAGAGAGGTCAACCTATTGAAAACATAATGTCAAGACTGAGGCTTAGATCACTAATTTTCTCCGAATTCGCGGATTCTAAAAGTCATATTCCTCCAATGCGGGGTAATATCATCAGAGGAGTATTTTTTTGTTCATTTAACGAAGCCAAAATCACAGTTGAACGCCCAAACTTTCAGTTACACATGGACCTGTCGTATAACAAGCCTTAGTGCCTGCTTACGGTGGTAAATTCAAACCACATCCGGTCAAAGGTCGCCACCCGAAGCTGCCTTCGTGATATATTATATCATGACTTTGACATACGTCGGTGGAAAATCCGTCCATTGATTCACAGTCCAACCACACAGAACCCTGACCCGACGTAGTAATATTGATTAATTTGATAGATTTGACGTCCAACGAAATCACCATTGATACACTGTTATAGAAGGTGTCACACTATACATAAAGAAGTTTACTTTAGTTTTAATATCATATTTATATCGGCCTAATATGAAAGGGGGTTCTTGTAACCTCGTCGCACAAATATAATTTCCGGATCATCATTAAATCAAAATCTATTTCAGTGCATTGATGGATGTCTAAATTAATGGTGTCATACAATACTTTTTCGAAACACAACCATACGAAATCTGTAACACCGCGGACTAAAGGTGGTATATCTACTTCGGAACGATGAAGTGTGCGCGATTAAATCCTATAATAGCTAACAATAGTAATATCCTCAATTTTATGGTATACTACCACAATTGTTCCTTGATTACTTATGCTTGCCTGTCCACTGTTTTTCTCTCCGACAATATCACAAACAAGCAAAAGCAAAATTCCGTTAATGCTTTTAATACCGTGCCCGTCATCTCGCCGTAATATAACTCACATCAACAAGTCCTAAATCACAACTTGAGCAGTTTCGACTTGCGCGCAGTCGATGAGTAAGTTCTGCAGACACTCCCATTCAATGCAATTTGAATTGAGAGTCCTCATCCATGAATTACCCAATCTGATCAGAAATAAGTATATATTAAGCAAATCAGACATGTTTCCCTCGTGGCTTGCTTTACCTTTCAACTCCTAATAATCAATTCATCTGATGCCTTAAACCCACGCCAAGTACAATTCAAATCCGTAAACATTCTTAGGTATCGGTACTAGCCGCCAATCGCATATTGTGAGTCCTGCATTCTTTTTGACCTTTGACCTATCACTTCCCAAATCTATTAAGTTTAATGATACTCGATCAACTGCATACTGAATCGCAAGTTACATGAAATTCCGATCACTCTTTTGGTCTCACTGAGTTATAAGCTACCCGATCCAAGGCGTAGGCTGGTGTGGGTCACGGAGCAGGTGCACATCTTGAGAGGTGGAACTTAAAGTGACATGGGGAGGTGATACATCTAGGAGGTGGAACAAAGTTGAGTAAATCAGGCGTTGAAAGCAGAAAAAAGGTGTACAAATTCGTTTTGCTTGCCTGGGGCGGATCTATGGCGTCTGCGGGGGGGGGGGTGCACGGTGCACCCTCAGCCCTACGCCCTTGTATACATTAGCCCTGTGACATTATCAAATTCAAAATCCTGTCAGTTCATCTTTGCATAAGTGTCATAACCTGACCATACTTCATTAAAACCGTTCACTGACTCTTGAGTTATCACGAGTAAACACTTACACAAAATAAGCTCCCCTTTTCAAAATACCAAATTAACAAAACAAATTTGAGCAGAGAATTTTGCAGGGCGTTGTACATTCATTGCTAATTCTGTGGAAAATTGGATGGATCCCGTCAGGTCAGCATAGTGGCATGCATTAAAAGCAAATTCACTTTTCAAAAGCACAGGAGTCATTTATATTGTCCAAATAACAGTAAAAAAATGGAATTTTTTGCTATATTAATAAATGCTTTCACTCAAATGACATGTTACAACCTCTATGTTGTTACAACATGTGCTGATAATTTTGCGGAAATTATCCGATGTCAGTTTTTATAAACTTATGGATTTAATGATTTCAAATTGGAAGGATGGCAATTTATTGAGCACTGACCGAAAATATGTGGAAAGTTCTGGAAAAGGTGTAAGGGTCTAAAACGATACATAATTAACAAGAATAAGCGCTAACCATTGATGAAAACAGATGCTGTCAAAACCCTGTATCACAATCCGAGAATGACTCCTGAAAGGATTATTTATACTTGGAGATCACTCATGCATGAATTGACGGATCAATCACATTGCACACAGAAGTTAGCAATTGAGTGGCAGAAACACTCGTGCCAAAAATTTTAAAAACCATTTCCGACTCAACAAAGTTATGTTATGTTTAAAAAGGGGAATACATTTTATTGTTGAGTTTTTTTAATTTCACTTATGAGCAAGTATAAATTAAAAATCGGAAAATAGATAACGAGAACCAGAGCACACAATTGTGAGCGACAAGTGAACAGCAAGCCAGGAAATTCAGAATAATGGAAGCTATAGCTATAGTTTCTGTAGGTTAGGCGGGAAAGAGTAACCCAAGTTCCAGTCTTGCTCTGGGAAACACTATAACTAAAAAGCATGATTTACACACAGGTAGTTTGGTCGAAAATTAGACGTGGGTCGATTAGTTTCAGAAGGTGAAAATCAGTGTAACTGCTATAGCGACGATATATGAAAGCGATGTTGCACAATTCTACGAAATCCCTGATCAGGGTTTTTTACGCTGGCGTATGCCCAAAAGCAACAAAAAACAAAAAAAGCAAACAAAGCAAAACAAAACAAAACAAAACAAAACCACAAATCGCTCTGCAAGTCTGTTGTTTCTCTCTCCCGCCTACGTGCAATTTAGCGAGAAGCGCAGCGGAAAGCGCCAGTACAGTCAAATATAATTGATCATGTAAGAAGCCAAATTAGTACGACATAAAACCCCCACCAGTACCAGAACAATAAAACCCATTAACTTGCATATAAATATTTTTGTTCCTGTCAACCTATAATCGTGATATCCACTACAAAAAGCAGCAAATATTAAGATAATATACAACAACTTAGAAAATTTGTATCCAGGCGTGATGGGGAATGAAATTGCCACTCATACCCGTTTAAAGGCGTATGTTTCAATAATCGACGTTAGAAGTTCTTTCATATGGGCACAACCACATTCGCCGTGATATATCATTGCTACGTGTACTTATCTATCCTATCGATTTGTTTAAAGCATGTGTCATTGTTGCACGTCAAAAAACATCTAAAGAATAAATTAGCGAACTATATCCATGTGAAGATAATAAGATAAAACCTCTCATAGAGACTGGGGAAAATTGTGATTTGGTGAAAATCGGACGTTAAAACTTCATCCTTTTCAATGGCTCTGAAGCATTTTTTCAAAAAAATCCGTGACGTCGACGTGCACAGTGCCGTTCCAATTGTCGCATCATCCTACCGGTCACGTGGATTAAGTCGTTTAACCATCAGTTGCGCCTCCGCTGTCTTGCGACGGTACACATAAACCCGCGATTCGAATTTGAGCCAAATTTAAAACTCACGACAGAACAAATGGTAAATTGTACTTTTTTCTCATAAACAACAAATTCCATCGACGTAGGATCTCGAACTTTGCAACACATCCCACTTTGATAAGTAATATACAATTTGGTATTGATAATGAGGGAATAATGACTTGCAAATCGCCTGACACAATCTTTAAAGTTAACTCCTCAATTCATGAAGTCAACAATAAATGTCACTGGTAGACCTGATTCATTTACAAAGTAGCTATTAGCGGGTTATTGTAAGAAGTATTACTTTGAAATCATACCTGGAGTAAATGTAATCACACATTCCATCTACATTGTAGAGTATATATTTATCTGTTCATAATGCTACGAAGAACGATGCGTTCACCTGACAGATTGTGGGTACATATCATTGTGTATCCAAAAAAAAGACACTTAGAAAAAAATTTTAAAAAACTTTCAATGATTTTGAGATTTTTTTATATGAAATAGTTACCTTGGACGCTAAGCTATCTGATGACACTGTTGGTATTGAAAGTATCACGCATGAGTGAGCACAGCCCACTTTTTCGCAATCGGGCCAAAATGCATTTGCGCACAGATTGGTTCTAATATCATGTTTAATGCTACAGACCGAGCTGCAAAGATTACTGATATGTGCATATTGAATCCCAGCATTAGAGAGGAGCTAATATAATCTGTGACAAGAAAGACAAAATGAGAATTGACAGATACGCCTCTAAATCAAAGTAAGAAAATGTCATGTTGCAAGATAAACTGTGAATGACCCCCCCATGATTTTCTCTTTTTTTTAAGGATGGTATTAATCATTGCTAATTTTGTCTTTCTGTCACAGATTGAAATTAGCTCTCTCTGAGCATGCTGAGGATCCATACTTGTGCGCCGTCAGTTAAATCTTCTGCAGCATCCGTCTGCAAGGCATTGAAACATTGGACGATAGAACACAATCTGCTGCGCAAAGGCATTCTTGGACGATTGGACAAAGTGCTGGTTCACTCATGCGTGAAATACGACAATACCAACATTGTATCAATAGCTAGATCAATTAAAATATTCATATAAAATAATCAAAGATCATGAAATTTGTGTATATAATTTTTTTCTACGTTTATTTGTTTTTTTGATACACATGTATATGGACGCTGAAAATCCGGATAGGAAATTGAGTGCTGAGGAGGAACAGGGAAGTGGAGAAAGGGTATATAGAGCGAGGGAAAAGGAATGAGGAATGGTGAGGGAGGTTGGAATGTGGGGAGGGTGGAAGGGTTACATGCAGTTTTCTATTCGCTACATAATGTCCACGGACCCCAATTTCAGGGAAGAACATTTAAGCTCATGCAGGAGTCCAAGACATTGTTATACCCAAGTACCGCCAGGTATATGTCGGCACGACGTCATTGCTGGCCCGAGAAGTACATAATCTCAACCTTTAAGCCTTGTAATCCACGCATCACGCTCACTTAACCTTTGTCGCTATGGCTGCCATTGTCAAAATGTTACTTTAACCATTACATTCATAATTCTCGCTCAACACAAGGCAGAAAAAACGCAAACTGGCTTGTGGATTATGTGGAAAGTCACCACGTTATTCAAAGGCTGTGTGTTTCTTAACAGACACATCAGAAAACAATAATCTTGTTTTGGTTCAACTAACCGTTGATACAAAGGGTTTATAATGACATGCTCGCCTAAGTGAAATTTACAACCCAAGTTTATTAGAAAAGGAATCGGGAAATAATGTTGCGTAGAAAGTTCTCAATTTTATTCTGCTATACTATATCCTGTACGAATTGAGAGAAAGAGATCCGAGACATTTGTGTCGTTACGTACGGTGGGGTACAGCAGTTCATAACGAAATATTGCACAACGAAACTATCATCGCTGAGTCACCAATCCGGTATACATTTGATATTTACAGACCATCAACTTTCGTGAAACTCTTTGAGAAAAATGGGAACGCTTTCTTTGCCGACTTAAAATTAACGACAGAAATGATGAAATTTTCGGGAAACTTTTGTCTGGAATCACCTGCGCAAGGGTCTTCCTCGACTATCTACATTAATCATAAACTAATATTACGTTCGCAAGACGTATTAAAAGTGCGAAATGCAGCGAAAGTAATTCAACACAACGTGTATATCATAAATCAATCAGACCCTTGTATTATCGTCTGTGAATCTCGCTAAATGTGAGAGATCTAATTTACCGCCTTTTATTTCCCGCGTAAAGGTGTATAAATAATTTCGGAAATCTTTTTTTATCGGAGCAATGTATATCAAAATGAACACACAAAAACTGAGCGTCACAGATATACATACATAAACATTGCACATTACCTAAGTCTACAGAAAGTAATATGATTGATTTACAATAAATTGTATTTATGTACATATTTCTCGTTTCTTAGCAAAGATCCCCCTCCTTATTTTTATCTTTTATTTTTATTATTATTATCTATTTATTTATTATTTATTTTTATTTTTATTCATTTATTTAGTATTTATTATTTGATTTATTTATTTATTTATTTAGTTTATTTATTATGATTATCATTCATTTCATTTATTTTTTATTTATTGTATTTATTATTATTTATTTATTTATTTATTTATTTATTTATTGAGGGGGGGATGACTGCACGGTTTCCACTTTCTTCACCTTTTTCATTACAAGTACTAGCATGACTAATATATACGCAGAAAGCATAGGAGACAGGAAGGGTGTCTATTTTCGGAAACAATGCCAACCTTGAAGTTGCGATATAAACCATTGCAGTTCCGGCCCTTATCTAAAAGTAATATAATGTTGTCTTACTTAGACTTAGGACTCCCGCGCGTCCGACCATGAGTCGGGCAGCTTCCTCGCAGTCCTCTGACTGGGTTAGATTGTGGATATCCTTCATCTCAGCAAGGTCCTTCAGATCACGGTCTAATGTGGGTTGCCAGCCTATCCTTGGTCTCCCTCTACGCCTTCTACCTGGGGGGTCCACCAAGATGCTGATGCAGGGCGGTCGCAATGGAAACCTCGCAGATGTCTAACATTTCAGACGTGTGCATATTAACATCGGATAAAGAGCTGTTTAGTTATTTCTCTTACGACTTATTGGTGACGAAGTCATTCCATTATGTGTATATTTTCGAAGACACTTCGAGTCAAGGCGTCGAGTTTGCGTTCGGTGAGATATTTTCAGACCCCAGTCTCAGACTCGTAGAAAGCAGAAGAGAAGACAGTACGTAAATTTCGCTTGACCAAAAATGTTCTACTGATAAAATTAAGATCTGTGATCTAATCTGTATGTGTAATAGAATTGTATATATAATCAGCAATAAAATAGAATGTGTAAAAAAATAATAATCGTTGAAATATCACCTATGTCAATACCATCATCATTATTATAAATCCAATAATTATAAATATGAAAAATAAAATAATGATAATTAAAGAATAAGAAGGTAGAAGAAGAAGAAAGAAGAAGAAAAAGAAGAAAAGAAGAAGAAGAAAAGAAGAAGAAAGAAGAGAAGTGTAGTAGTATGGTAGAGTAGAGTAATAAAGTAGTAGTAATAGTAGTAGTAGTAGTAGTATAGTAGTATAGTAGTAGTATAAGTATATAGTAGTATGGTGGTAACGGAGAAACGAAAAAAGAGGAGAGAGAAGAACAAGTAGTAGTAGTAGTAGTAGTAGTAGATATCATGAGTAGAAGTATGTATTATATAGTAATAATTGTTAGTAGTAGTAGTATAGTATAGTAGTAAGTAGTAGTATAGTAGTACACACTTAAGAAAATAGCACTTTGCACAAAGTATAAAGGTGGCAGACCAACTGTCACACTGGGAGCACCTTTAAAAGTGCAATTGCACCTTTCTGAAGGTGCAAGATGCACTTCTAAAAGATGCAAAGTTGCACGCATAGAAAAATAAAAAGTATTTTCTTTCTTGCAAACTATGTGTGTTTGTGTTGAACCCAATTTACATTCATTCCACTATGTTAGTAGTATTTACATTATAATACACTATTAATTAACATTTACAAATATTTAAAAACTCGTACAAAATATGACGCTTACCGGGGCTCGAACCTTCGCGACTTTCCGCACGGGAACGGACGCTCTATCCCACTTGCCAACAAGGGTGGCCGTAAGATGTGTATTTTCACATAATTATTTAGTGTAAGCGAAGGTGCATTATTTATCATCCTTTAAAGGTGCATAAACTTTGTACTATATGCCGTTTTCCGTATATATCAAAGTCCATGCATAACCTTTTAACAAAGGTTGTTTTTAACAAGCCTGAAAGTGTCTAGCTTGTCGAACATAGAAATAGTATAGCAAGTTGCATTTCCTAATGAAATGATTCATCAGAAACAGCATGGTAGAAATAGTCACACAGCTTCGGAAGAGAAACATCCATAAATTTGCATAAATGTGCACCTAAAAGGTGCAAAACTTGCAAACGAACAATGGAGAATTTGCTCTGCACGCTATTTCCGCATAATGTGCACGTTTTGCGCACCTTTATTTTTCTTAGTGGTAGTAGTAACTTATAGACGAAAAGAAAATGGAGGAGGAAGGAAAGGAGAAGAAGAAGAGAAAAAGAAGAAAAGAAGAGAGAAGAAGAAGGATAAGAAGAAGAAGGAGGAGGAGGAGGAGAAAAGAGAAGAAGGAGAAGAAGAAGAAGAAGAAAGAAGAGAAAAAGAAGAAGGAGGAGAGGAGAGGGAGGAGAAGAAGAAGAAAAGAAGAAGAAAAGAAGAAGAAAGAAGACGAAGGAGGAAAGAAGAAGGATAAGAAGAGAAGGGAGAGAGAAGGAAGAAGGAGGAGGAGGAGAATGAGGAGGAGGAGATTTAACGTTTTCGAAACTACGCAATAATAGCAATCGCCTTACATACTTTAGTCATAAAGGGTAGGTACTATAGGAGCAAGATTTAAAGTGATGTGTAGACAAAAAGGACTACGACAGAAA
>JZLH01S0128971.1:377-11699 GCA_001188425.1 Eucidaris tribuloides
TGATATTCTGACTTTTCAGGGTTTTCAATGACAAGGAATTGATTTATGACAACAGTTTACATTTTGTAGTACTTCACGTGATTTAAATGGCCTAGTTACCATAATGAGCTAATGCATACAATGTTTCAGAAGATGTACCATGTACATGACCTGAAAAAGTTATCAAATACAAGATTTTTGGGGTTAATTTGTACTTTTAGGTGTGTGTATGGAAGTAAATGTAGCTTCCTTTCCACTTTGGCAGTTTAGCATAATCACGTAATAAGTATAAGATGGAATGTGTTGCTAAGCTCAATGCCGGAAGCCTGAAAACAAGAAATACACATTCAACGTTTCAACGTTTTTCTTATGACGAGGAATCCATTTAGTATGACACCATTTGTTATTTCTTAAGTAAAAGTTTGTACAATGTAGTCCAGTTAACGTCGGACACGGGCGGCTACCAATCTGTGGGGGAGCGCAAAATCTTGGGGATGGCGATTAGGGGAATGTAAAAAATAAAATCATGCATTTCTGTCATCTTGGGGGTCTTTGGCAATTTTATAGCTATAATACATAAGCATATATATAATCTGTGAGCGCTAATAGATTACATTCTTCAATTGGTTATTAGAGAAGATACAACCATGGTGGGTAAGCCAGCGGCCTGGAACGATTTTTTTGTTCCCACCAGGAGTGCTCGAGATATATATGCGCGCAAGACAGGGCGCAGGAAATTATCCGTCCTGGAGTGACTGCTGGGGCGGGGGGCGTAAAAACTTCGGCCGGCCCCCCCATAAAAAAAAACAACGGCACATTATTGAAAAAAATAAAGCGTGGCACGCCTCGCTCTTCCGCCGTGACAAGCATATGTCTATGCATCATGAAATGCACGAGTTTGTGCAGGGGTGGGTCAGTGTGCACCCCTGATAAGTTCCTGGGATGCGCAGCAACCCCCGACACCCGTGCCTAGGGCATGGTAAACTGTTAGATACAACTAAAAAATGATAGTTCTCTTCTTCTTCTTTCAGGATAGCTCTTTATAGACCAGGCATTTAAGATCATCAAGAATATTTGAATATAAACTGTACATAATTATCGTCTTTATTTTTTTTTTTTTTTGTTTTTTTTTTTTTTGTTTTTTTTCTTGTCATGAAAAAACACCCTACAAAATCCTATTTATGTGTCTCAGTTACTTAATTAAAATTTAATATTACATATTTAAGAATTTAACATATATACACTAAAAAGACAGATTTGGCCAAAAGGCCAACGATGAGACTGGGAGGCAATCTTTTTGTAATGCCCAGGTCAATAGCAATTCAAGCAGTTACTGTCTCCATTCTGTCCTCGTCTAACCATGCTATTAAATAAACTGATTAGCTAATCAGAATTTGTTCAAGTTTGCTAGCTAACGTGATTAAATCAATACATATCTAAAATACAAACCTAACCATCTCAAATGGATACATAAAATTCCAGGTCATTGTACATGGTATAGCTGAACCAGTAATAGAACCTTTTAATAGCAATATTACCGCTCATTTTAATTGGGCTATTAAGTCATTGAAGGATTTGATAAACTATAAACTATGTAAGTGGTGGTTGTGCTACGCTAGGCTGATTTAGCTGATTATTCATTTTAGATAATGAAGATGAATAGCCAAACTCGTAGCGGTGGCAACAATCTGATTTAACTTTCTAATACGGCATCTAAAATTACCGAAATCAAACGTAAAGATTGCAATTTTCCAGGTGCATTGGATCATGTATAGTATATCTACGAACCAGGTGCGAGTTAGCACAATTAGCTCCATGATATAATCCTAGGCTATTAGGTCACTGAAATATTCAAGAGCGTATAAACGGATAGTCATAAATGAAGGATTTGTCATAAAAAACACCGAAAAGTTGTATTATCCGTGTTTTCAATCTTCCTGACTTAATATAAGCATCATATTACATAGGGTTTCTATGCTAATTAACTAAATATGCTAATTGGGCTGATGTTGGCGGGGAAGACCACTGATGCGACCCAGCAGCAATGCATTTTTGTGATGTCCATGGTCAATGCCAACTTCCTATGCGGTCATTTGCTTGTTCCCTTTTCAGTTGACTTAATCCCCTGGGCCTCGCTCTAACACGAGACATTATATACTAATTAGCTGATTATGCTAATTAGACTAATGAAGATTATTACCTAAGGCTGCCAAGGTGGTAACCTAGCTGGATTTACGTCAATACCCATCTAAATCAACAAATCAACAAACAGAGCTTGCACTTGACAACATTTTCAGGTCATTTACATGGTATATGGTGCCATCTACTGAAACATTGTGCATTATGCAAATTAGCTCATTATGGTAAACAGGCTATTTAAGTCACTTGAAGTATTTGAAAATATAAACTAATATCATAAATGGATTCCTTGTCATAGAAAACCCCTGAAAAGTTTTATTATCCGTATTTTCAGGCTTCCTGACTTAATAATAGCAACATATTACATAGGGTTACTATGCTAATTAGCTGAATATGCTAATTAGGCTGATTTTGGCGGGAAGGCCAACGATGAGACCCGGCAGCAATGTATTTTTGTGATGTCCACGGTCAATACCAACTTCCTATGAGGTCAGTTGCTTGTCCCCTTTTCGGTTGAATAAACCTCCTGGGCCCCCGGCCTACATGGTTGGTAGAGGTGATGTGTGAATATTATAAATGAGGGATTTATACGCTCATATACTAGTACTGTAATTACAGGTCGCGACACAAATGAAGGACAAATGTTTTCACATCGAGATACAATCAAACCTGTACAGAAAGACCACACGAAAAAAGTGGTCTTTATGAGCAGGTGGTCTTTATAGACAGGTTGGTGCCATATTGCATATGTATTTGTAAATCAAACAAGACAACCCCTGGCTGATATGTACATGTTTATGCGCATTCAATTAATTTTGAGTCAGAAAGGAATATGTGTCTGAAAACGGCCTAACTTTTATAGAAATTCTAAAGGACCTTTCATTTTTTATATTTTCATATTTTTGTGTTTGTCATGTAGACATGTGTGCTGACGGCACATCGGCCAGTCGACGTATAACCTCAATAGGATACTAACGGTACACCGATTTGCCGAGGAGACAATTATTTTCATGAGTCTTAACTATAAATTTAAGCGTCACTGAACTGTCCGGAACTGTCCACAAATGGTATTTCCTTGAAATGAAGAAACATTTAACTAATTCAATACGTAAATAAAGACATTGTGTCGGCAACAAATATTTTTTTTTGAAAAATCATACTTTTTAAGGTTTTGGATACAACTAGAAAACATCCAGTTTTTGGCTAACACGCCCGTGTTTTTTGCCTAGTAACCAAAGGGTTAATTCACTACAGTGGCCACGGGGAACCTGGGGCACCCTCGTGATAGTCTTGTACCCTCAAGCGCCCCACGAAAAAAAAATAATCTCAGAACGACGAAATAGTATGGAAGGGAAAACTCGAGATAATGGTATATTGGGGGAACATGTCCCCCTGTGCCCTCCGAAACGCAGATGCCGCCACGATTGAAAAAAAATCTTAGTTACCCAGCAGCTCATTTTAATGCAATACTTAAATTACACCACTTTAATTTATGGTCGGTTTGGTCTGTGAAATGACGAAATGGACAATGATAAAAAAAATCCATGCACCACCAAACCAAACAGTAATCAGATAATGGATGGGTAAATATTTCGTCGCCGATGAAGAGCGAACAGATTAATCAGTCGTGGTGGTTGGTAGAGTAGAAATTAATTGTGATGTAGACTTGCTCGTGTTTGTGTTTGCTGCCATTTCTTTCTTTGCTTAATGTCATAAATTACATGGTTACTGAACTACAAAATAATCAAAGTTACTCATGGCAAAATATATATCCTGTGTTGTAATGTGGTTTATGCTTACATTTCATACATTTCAGTTGAACAGTAAAGACACGTGTGTTTAAAATGGGAAAAATATATTGACAGCAGTTATCAGGTTATAATTACTGTGACCATGACTCAAGGAACAGATTTACAAGCAGTCATCCAAATACGGCATTCGGCTCTGATGCTGTACAGGACGCACCTCCCCCTCTACGAGTCCCATAGAAACCTATCTTCAGTAGATCAGCTTCCAATGAGTCTCTATTAACCCGTTGGTATTGGAACAGGATGTACCACGTATTAACTCGTTGGAAATTTCTGAATCTCCGAGGCAACTAAAATCGTAGACTGTTTTCGATCAGATATGAAAAGACATTTTATGTGGTCATTAATAACAAACATGATTTACGTTTTAAAGTTAAGAGTCTTGATAATAAGTTCACCACACATTCCCTCTTCTAAGTAGTTAATGAAAATCAGCAATTGACTGAAAGAAACATATTAAAACACCGGATCCCCGAATTCCCCAACGTCTTCATGAACTGTAGTAGCTATGTTCATCATAATACCACAAAAACATGACAAATTTTCAACCTACCTACTGTGAAATGATTCCTTTAAAGGTAAATGACATGATTGGGGGTAGTCCTCAACTTTGACTGAAACTACTCTAGAATCAAGTAAACTATGCAAGGATTCTCCTGTGAAAATCTTGTAGTCAAACGTTGATTCATTCTAAAATAGACAATGTCAATATCACTCGTATACATGGAAACCTGCTATGTGGCTCTCTATGGGGCTTATTTTTATAGTCCCCGGAAAAATTAAGATACTCCTATGTTTATGCTTGATTCTTAAGTAAACACATTACAGACAAATCCTCCCAAGTGGGAGATCCACTCCTGCTAGTGTATATTTGGTATATATTTCAACTCATTTGGTTCTTGAGGCATTTTCAAGTGTTCCCAATCATGTCACTAACCTTTAATCCTTTACGTATCAATACTATTTCCTCATCTTTTCCCGTCTTCCCCCTTTGCAATGTCTCTGATCTGATAAGGGGTGTGTCCTGTGGATTTCCGCAAATAACGCCATCAAATTCCATCGCCGTTTAGCACCGTTAGGTGGCGCAGTACAAAATCTATCCTGTGTGATTCAATAACCGTCTCATACAAGTAAAAAAAAATTACACCGTTAACGTGATATTCATTCGTATTTTATTTCTATTATGTTTGCTGTTGTGTTTTCACAGCGTTAACCTTAAATTAAATTATAAGATAGGTTACATAATTGTAATAAAAAATCCGAATGGGCCAACTTGTTATCAAGGCATTTGGGAGTGTGGGTGTTGCATTTTTTTTAATCATTTATCTGTTTATTATTCTTATTTTTTTGTTGCGTTGACTATAAATGATTTTTTTTTATTATTTGAAAAGCAATGGATATCTTAACATTTCCCGAACTAGGATAATATATAATCATAATGCGAAATTGTGTTGGAAATTATTGAGAGATAAAAACAATGCCACAATAACCATATAGGTCGAAACATACAGCCTGAGTGTATCTCCTGGCTAGAAGGATTTGTCCTGAATTTGTTTATTTGTTGAAAAACAGGCATTCATAAATATCCCATAAGCTTCACAACAAATTTGCCTGTCACAATAAATACTGATGATGACTGTTTCGTCGTCGTCCTCGTAGCATACTCTAATCAGCGCGTAGCCTCCTTTACCGTAGCCTTGATGGTGCAAACGTCTGTTTTGAGCCATTCAGTTACCTTTTCCATGTGTCCATGGTAGAGTCCCTTAAAGCCCAAGTTTAGTTTTGGTGATTTTTTTTATTTGAAAGCTTTATGCCCAAAGGTCATATCACACCAATAACAGAGTCTGAATATCTTTCGTTTTTTTTCATTAATTAATGAAAAATCTCGGGGGGGGGGGACCCCGAGATTACGGCGTACCCCCAAGATTTTCGACTATAGTTTACATTATAGCATCCAAAGGGTTAATAAGGTGTTAAGTTTATCCGGGTTATACATCATCAGAAAGAGCAGAAAAAAAAACCCGAAAGATAATCAGACTCTTTTATTCGTGTGATATGACCTTTGGGCATAAAGCTTTCAAATAAAAAAAAAATCCCCTTTAATAGAGAGAGTAGCGACATAGAATGTCCTATTTTTATGGAAACAAAATGTCGTACAGATTCTTTCTATTCGCAGCACCAGGTGCTCATCGCAATTGAATAGAAATGTTACGTAATGTTGCTTTGTATAGGAAAGAAAATGGCGTTCAAATCCGAGTTGTCGCAACTCTCTACATATAGGGACTCTAGTCCATGGTATCAAATGCCTCCCTCACTGTTTAGTCACATCTACATCTATAGGTCTTCCTCTATACGCTTCCCAGGAATGTGTGCCATAAGAACTCTCTTTTCCAAACCACAATGTCTCTATACCATTCACAGACCTATACACAAAGCGTGGTGTGTCGTGTCTTGATCTGTTTAATCTTCTCCGTCGTATTTTGAGCATTTCTGAAACGTCACAATTTCCCTGGCCGCCACAAATTTTGATCGTGCTCAAACCCTCCGTAGTGAGAGCGCGGAGGTGCCAAAGTGAAACACAACCGGTCAAAGAAAATATTAAAAACTACATAAGCTGTAGTTCTTATGTGGCAGCAGCGCCTAAAGCCATTACAAGTTCATTGAATGCGACTCCATCAGGCCTACAAGACAATACAATCATGTCTCTTGCGTTGATAATGCGATCACGTTGCGCTCACCTCACTCTCGATGCACTTCAAACCGTGTCCGTTTCGACGGTACCACTATTCGTTGACCGCAATGCGACACTTTTTTCACCTCACTGCAGGCGTTCGCGCTGCGTTTCTGCTGGTACCCTTCTCCGCCTTCTGTGTTCATTTCCAATTTCTAAATGGCAAAGTTGTACAATGCCAAATGTAAGAGTGCAAACATATTCTGGATATCCATCTTTGTCACAGGGTGGCACTCGACTAAAGAAATTCCATCGAGCACCCCATTATACCGATGGCCTGAAATTATCGCAGAATCTCAGCATGAACCTATTACACTCGTCCAGTTCGCTGCATCACTATAGTGAGCGTATGAGTCTCGCTTTGATCGTAGAAGGATTGCATCTAATCGGCCTCAAAATAGGGAGAGAACGTGGCAGCATCCTACTATTAACGTATCACCATAGTATTCGATGCCAAAGTGTAAGCGCTTCACAGTCCCAAAATGGTTTGGGAGAAAGATTCTACCTCCTTTAACAAACTGTTCACTGATCATTAATTCATTATGGTCACCACGATCTCTTCCCCGTGAAATGTGGGTCTTTAAAGTATCTTCGACTGTTAGCATATCACAGGCCATCGCTTTGGTGTGTGTGCACAACACTTTAATGATCTTTGCTTCAGATACGTGTTGTTTATCGTCGTCGAATTAGTTCAATTGTACCATGGACCTACCTATCTTAAATTACTAGCCTAATATCAAGTAATCTGGTTTGCATCCAATAGTTTACTACTAAAAATGTGTTTCTGTGCTTGAAATTATGGCATTAGTACGGCTGGGTCAGTGGGCTGCAATCGCTGCATTTGTATCCTTCACATGTAGTTATTTGTGGCTTCACTCAAGTTCAGGTCTCGATGAAAATGCAGACGACGTTAAACTAACGAAATGGGATATTGGTCGACTGACTGCATGGACTGCCGCGGCAACCTTCGTAGCGTGTTATACATGGCTCCGTTTAAACTACCCAACTTATTGGCAGGATCTGCAGTACTTTCTTCAACTTGTCAAATGGGACAAGTCCATCAAGGAAACAATGGCGTCGGGGTTGACCATTCTCGACGTGTTCGAGAACTTTGCCCGAAAACAGCCCGACCACCCTTGTATATTATACCAAGATGGCACGTACTCGTATGCCAAAGTTGACGCGCAAGCGAATCGCGTTGCCCGTTGGGTGACGAGGACGGATCCCAGTTTGAAGAAAGGTGATGTTTTGTGCCTCTTGCTCCATAACGGACCAACATTTGCATGGACGTGTTTAGGGTTGATGAAAGCTGGAATTGTTTCGAGTTTGTTGAATTACAATCTAAAACCAGCGGCCCTGCTACACTGTATACAAGTGAGTGATGCAAAGAAAATCATATTTGGATCAGGTAAGCTTTCCTTTATATGACTGACAACTTTTGGGCAGCATTTTTGTTCTTTCAAAAGTTAAACTACACATTTCCTATGTTAAAAGATAAACGTAGTGTGTGTGTGTGTGTGTGTGTGTGTGTGTGTGTGTGTGTGTGTGTGTGTGTGTGTGTGTGTGTGTGTGTGTGTGTGTGCGAGTGCGTTTTTGTATGCGTGTTTCAGTTTCTCCCCGATAAACATCCTTAATTACACCTCAGTGCCATAATTATTTACATAAATAATATCATTTGGAGCTCCCGACCTCTTTCATACTAAATGTTAAATACACGTACAAGTATCTGATATAAAGTAAAATAGATGTTTTTGTAGTAACCTTTGTATATCCTCAGGCTAAGATAATAATACGGATCAGATGAATAAAGACATTTCCGTTTGGCATACATATATATGCTTGGTAAATACCTTTCTGTAATTATTCCGATAAACCAAATGCATAGACTAAAATACGGAACTTGTTATAATTGTTTACATCTGATTACAATTTTATGAGATGCCGTCAATAAAATAAGCTACATAATTATATAGGCAATTTGGGCTCACACGAAGTCACAATTTCAAGAAAAAGAGGTTTACAACCTTCAAGGCCCATACTGAAGATGTTGCGAGTGCATTTTTTAAAACTCTCTTTAACAGGCTGATAAATGGCAATGAGTCAGTTCGCAGTTTTTAGATGTCCTGAATTATCCTATGATACCACAGATCTTTGAAGAGTAGGATAGGTCTTTGGTGAGGCATCAGAGAGGAACCATTTTGTTTAGTGGTGGAGGGTTGTTTGAATGGCTTCTAGTAAGTTTTGCCTAAAGAATACATGCTCCTTTACATTCTGATGCATATCCAGTGCATCAATGAATATCTTGTAACATAGCTTACATGAAGAATTATTTAGTATTCATCAAATTGGTGCTATGGACAACTGGGTCATGGTAACCTCTATCTGCGCATGCGCAAATTGCAACTGCCAACTGGTTTATAGAGTTTTTCTGTGATGATGGACTAATACCAACTTCCATATACTTCCACATATGATGTATTCATTGGTTATCTTTGGGTTCAATATACTTAATTAAACGCGCACATGGCACATGGTGATTAGAAATTCAAATGCTCTTGAAAGCAAACACGTGATTAATGCTAGGTATAATGCACTCTGAAGGAGTCTATCCGAAATATTTTCTATCACAGAGTTACTCCCTGTTGTCGTGGAAATACTACCAGAACTGGACGATCGTGGCATCGAATCGTGGATGGTCAACGATGCTCAGATATCAGATCTGAAGATACCCCCTTCTGTGGTTACCATGGATATATCATCACTTTCAAGTTACCCGTATTCAAGAGATGCCTGGAGTCTCACAGATCTTGCCTTATACATCTTTACGTCTGGCACGACAGGTATTGCGTAATCAGCGATGCTGATTGACTCACAAAGTATTTGGTTTTAATCAAATTTAGTTCAATGTTAATGTAATGTTTTAATTTATTCAGACTATCTTTTTAACAAATTAGAAATAAGAAAGTGTTTTTCCACTATAATGTTGGAAAATCTGCAACTTCTGTTAGTGAGGTAAGCGGGATTTACCCCATGTGTAGTCTGATTCTAAGACTCTAATCATTGGCGCCAGGGTTCAAAGACTAGTTAATCACGACTGGGGAAGAGATTTCTCTAATTTGTTACAAAAAGCTTTCGTTGGGCGAATCGTTCAACAGCCTGTTCATGCAACCTTAGTATTTGACTCCTGTTGACTTTCATAAAAAAATGATTCATTCATACTTTTGGCCAAAACAAAGGTGATGTAGAAACATCTGGATTATAGGAGGACTAATCCTGTACTGAATATGGATTCTGGATACACTTTGTCCCATATTTTCGCCCAAGTTATTTCATCCAAGAGGCAGCTGCTGTGCATGAATCATTTGGCGTGAGAAGTCCGCAGGAGGACTGAAGCTTGATCAGTCAAGGGTGGTTGAATCATTACAAACTATTCATGACCTGATCTTGCAGTTTGCTATTTGATTCCCTACACTCATTTTTAACCAATTTTGGAACAATGATTTTAAACATAGGCCTACAGCGCTTCTATATTCGTTTGATGTACTAGTATTTCATTTGATGTAAATTCCTTTGATTGAAACTTTTTGCCCAATGTTTCGTCCTCTCCTCCTCCTCCTCCTCCTTCTTCTTCTTCTTCTTCTTCTTCTTCTTCTTCTTCTTCTTCTTCTATTCTTCTTCTTCTTCTCTTCTTCTTCTTCTTCTTTCTTCTTCTTTCTTCTCTTCTCTTCTTCTTCTTCTTCTTCTTCTTCTTCTTCTTCTCTCCAGAATGCCCAAGCCTGTCATGTCCTTCATCGAAAGATCATCAGGCCGCTACATATCTGCATTTCTTCTCAAATCTGACTCCTGATACGTGTATTACGTAACTCTTCCCATGTACCACTCAGCCGCCCTGTTGCAAGCCACATTTTCTGTCTGGTATAAAGGTAACAACAAAATGGCGGACATCCTCCTGATAAGATAAACATTTAACGTTTTGTGAGTCTAAAACATGTAAACGGACACACATTTTACCAAAATGTACTCGAATAACAAAGGGTATCGTTTACTTCTTTTATTATCAGAATCTAAATGCCTCTAGCAATTTGGTAGTTAAGTAGTGTTAGAAAGTAATCAGATTGCATTTTTGTTTCGCAATTATTTTTTCGAAAATGAAAAATTAAAGCGATTGATAAAATTCTAATAAAATATACCTCTTTTTTATGTACAGTAAGGAAAAAACTGTCAATTTAATACTGCTGTAAATTAATCCATTTTTTTAAGTTAGAAAATCGCAAACTATATACAAACGTAGTCTCCATCAAGTTGATCAAATATGAAGTCAATAGAATCATAATAGTACACCTTTTCCACAATAACATCCAAAGCGTTTACCAAACATAATACCAGATTCTGGTTTAACTCAAAGATGAGCAACGAAATACATACGAAGAAAGCACTAAATGGTGTGAATTTTCTTTGTGTTGATTGCATTGTGCATGTTTATCATCATTTTTTTTAATCAAAGGTGGAACTGTAGCTATTGCCAAGAAGTTGTCAGCTTCTCGTTTCTGGGATGACATCAGAAAGTATCGGGCCACGTGATTTCAGTACATAGGAGAACTCTGTCGATACCTCTTGGCACAACCCAGAGTAAGACCTATACCGCGAAAATATTTCGTCGAATAA
>JZLH01S0128971.1:14754-29289 GCA_001188425.1 Eucidaris tribuloides
GGTTTTAATATAACCTATTAGCATAAAATTATTTCTAGACAGATAAACGGGAATTTCAGAATATACTTTAAAATCAGTGTAAATAAATCTAATTTCCTAATTTTATGTCAATTTTCCCGACGGGTTTATTATGTAACTGCGGAAGCTGCATCATATATTTTCTCTTTTGTCTTTATTATTGTTGGTAATGGTCGTGATTGTTTCCTTCAGAAAGTGAATGATGGCGTCTACCCGCGGAAGACCAGGATGGCTCAGGGAAACGGACTACGGCCGGAGATATGGCAAGAATTTCAGGATCGATTCCAAGTGGGTAAGATGTTGGAAATCTACGCAGCGACAGAGGGGAACTTTGGATTCATCAACATCGACGGGAAAATTGGAACCGTGGGAAGATACCCGTGGTTTCTCAAGGTACGTCGCTGCCATAAATGGTCTATACACTACAAAGACTGGAATGTTAAACTTAAACACTCACGATCCATGTTGTCGCGTCGTGAATCGCTAAACGTCGCAAGAGAAAACGATCTTCCCTTGTCGCCGACCGTCACGTCGTGCGGTGTATAACGGCCTTTAGTAATCATGTATTTGTCTGTGTAATAATTATGTGCATTGTAGACTTATGCATAAAATTGGTTATGTTCATGAATGCATATCTACTCACTTGTAAATTGTAAATAAATTTCACATATCATTCATGATGAACACACATGCACTGTAATTTCCCGTATATTGCATCTACCACGAAGGCATTAAATCTGTAAGAGTCTAGAATAATCTGTACTTTGTTAACATACATAATGGAATCACCCCTTTTCTGGTTCATTTTCCAGGCTCTCTTGGACACTATGGAGATAGTTGATTATGACTTTGGAAGTGGGGAGCCGAAGAGGGGAGAAGATGGATTGTGTATACCCTTCCCAAACGGTATAAGAATTTTGTCACCAAACTGAACACTTAAGAAGAACGTATCCTATTCCTAACAAGTGATGATAATTTAGTGAATATAATGGTGCAGTGTGCGTACAAGATGGATTGAAATTTAGTTTATGAATCAAGGGCGTAGGCTGGGGGTGCATTGGGTGCACGTGCACCCCCCCCCCCGCAGAGCCATAGGAGTTCCACCCCAATAGCAAAAAAAAAGAAATTTGCACCACCTTTTCTGCTTTCAACGCCTGATTTTCTCAATTTTAGTTCCACCTCCCTAAGATGTGCAACTCCCCGTTCCACTTCCCGAAGATGTGCACCTCCCCATGCCCAAACCAGAAAGATATGAATTCATCGAAAATCGTGCGAAACGTGAAGAAGTCTGGTGATATCTACTTCAACACCGGGGACCTCTTGATGATAGACGATAACGGATATGTGTATTTTAAAGATCGAGTTGGTGACACTTTCAGGTGAAAATTATATTCAACATAAACGTTCATTTTATTGTAAATGGATGGAATTAGTTTTTTTTTCGACAGCCCTTTCTGTTTTCCCTTATCTCAATCCCCCAATCAAACTAGCAGAAATTTCCTCAGCCATGTAGTTTCCAAACTAGCATTTTAGGTCTGGGGATAAAACAGAGAACACTGTAGGGGCGAATCTAGCTTTTTACTACGGAGGGCATTTGACCAAAGGGCGTTGATCCATTTTTCGGATGGGGGTGGGGGGCAAAAGTGAAAAATTTTCAAAAAATTTCGGTGCGTTCCTGCGCACCAAGTTGCCATACACAATTTTGCGAAAAATTGAAAATTGTGTATGTTTCATAATGTTTTTAAGATAAGTTTGATGGTTGCTTTGCGTGCTTTCCAATGCTTTTTAAACATGATGGCGTTTGGGGGTTAAACCCCTACCCCTCCCAACCCCGTAGATCCCCCACTGCACTGCACTGTGTAGAGAATAGACTAGGTATAAAGTTGTGAGAGCTTGGATATGACATTTATTTTCCAGTAATCTGGAAAGCATTCTTTGACTGATATTTTTCAGTAGACTGGGGAATATCGTGGTAAACTAGAAGTCAACTTGGTAAACTAGACACTATCTTGGTAGCGCCATCTTAGTAACCTAGATGCCATCATGATACCTTGGAAAATAATAGGTGTCATCGTGGTACAATCAACACCATCATGGTACCTTGGCAAACTATAGGTTCCATCGTGGTCATCTAGGTGTCATCTGGGTACGCTAGACGCCATCTTGGTAAATTATTTTGTCAATGTATTAGGAAAATATCGGCACCATCCTTAGTCCACAATCAATTGTGATCCTCCCTAAAAATCAGGCGTTTGACTGTAGACTAAACAAAAAGGAAATAACCCCTTACTTATGAGCAAACACAGATTAATACGACCAGTGAGGGTCCTATCAGATTCCCAACTTAATCACCAGGACGCACTCTAACGCGACCAAGAATCGGCAACACTTTATTAAAACACATATCACGGAGCAAAAAAAGTATAAATGAAAAACTTGACAATGATATTACTTACACACTCAGATTTGAAATTCTGTGAGTAAACACATAGATTTAGATGTTATGTCTCGGAGTAGTCTTTTAAATAACTTATCAAATCAACCTATTTTCGTGTTCCAATTGAAGTGGTTTTTTTTTATATTATGCCCATGTACTAATCATTGATTCGTTATTATAGTACTTTATTAATTGTTGAGTAATGCAAAACGATGATTCGTCCCTTTTCTGTCGTTTTAAAATATTCTGGATCCACCGCCGGCAAGTTTTCCAGCAGTGCAAATGTACTCGTCTAATTTTTCTGCTGAGACTACTAAAATCATGCCATCTTTTTTCTTGACAGGTGGAAGGGTGAAAATGTATCAACAATGGAGGTATCACAGGTGTTGAGTACATTCCCTGCCGTTTTGGAAGCAAATGTGTATGGAGTAGCAATACCAGGTAGGTAACCATCTCCTTCCACCGATCTGTGCATGACCTAGATAGGGCGTTGTGTGCGTATAAAGATTAATTTGAAGTGAAAATCCAGCAGTCACGTCTGCCATGAAAGCCATGAAATTAAACAAAGTACACGACCGAAATTCGGTAGGACGACATAAATGTTATTTACATTGTCTAACTAAATTATATGTAAAACCTTTTAACCTGAAGATCTGCCAACTCTTATGCAGAGCCGTCATGAATGGTGAGTTAAGCTCACTCGACGTGATGATAGTAAAGATGATGATTTGCTTTTAATTTTCTATGTTTCCCACAATTGGTGTTGCATCTATCTATCTATCTATCTTTCTATCTATCCATCCTATTTCTCTCCACTGCTGAAGGAAGGCCTCCTCATCAATTTTCCATTTCAATCTATTTTGTGCCGTTCGTTTCCATGTCACGTTGCCATATTCTCTTATATCATCCATTCACCTCTTACTTTGCCTACCTCTTCCTCTGATGTCAGCTCTGGGGGTCCAGTCAGTTAATTTGATAGAGTTATTTAACTTAATTACAGAGAATACTTACATGAAAACAAATCGATATTCAATGTAATCATATTCCTGTATGTTAAAAAGTCTAATACGCAGTTTGTTTGTTTTTGGCGTTTGTTCCATCAGGACAAGATGGAAGAGCAGGGATGGCGGCCGTCGTCCCCCACGGGGGAAGTAACCTTGACTTCAGGGAGTTTTACGACCACATGACGTCATTTCTTCCCGCCTACGCGATCCCGAAGTTTATTCGCGTGATGGAGACGATGGACATCACGGCCACCTTCAAGCACAAGAAAACGAAGCTGGTCGAACAGGGCTTCAACATCGAGATCATCCAGGATCCGATCTATATCGTAGAACCTTCGATGAAGACATGCATTCCGATGAATTCAGGCCACATGAAGCAGTTGGCCGACGGAGCGATTAAACTGTAAAATGTTGAACCATTAACTTGGACTTTAACATGGATATGTTAGGCAATATCGTCCTATTGCTAATCTAAGATTCTTTGCTAAGATCTTAGAAAAGCTTGCAGCTTCCCAGTTACAGACTTATCTTCAAGAAAATAATCTGTATGTCAAATTTCAGTCAGGGTATCGTCAATTTTATGGTGTTGAAACAGCTCTCCTGCGGGTCACTAATGACATGCTGATGTCATTAGACAGGGGTGAGGAGGTGATTCTTGTATTGTTAGATTTTTCCTCTGCTTTCGACACCATAAGACATGACATTCTGTTAGAGAGGTTAGGACGCAAATTTGGAATTTCTGACCAGGTTTTGAAGTGGTTTCAATCGTATCTGTTGGACCGAAGTCATCGTGTTGTTATTGGAAATGAACAATCATCCCCCATTCTCTAAATCTAGGCGTTCCACAACGATCTGTACTAGGTCCTATTTTGTTCACACTTTATACCTCTCCACTGGAGTCCATAATAGATATTTATCATGTACAAAAAATGTTCTGTGCGGATGATACGCAGCTGTATGTTTCTTTTTCAAAGTCTAGTGATTTTGACCCAACCACTGAAATTGTGCATTGCATACAAGCAATCAAAGAGTGGTCTCAAAAAGAATAGCCTTAAGCTTAATAGTAGTAAGACAGAGTTCCTCCACATTTCTTCACGTTTTCGAGAAACCGAATTAATTCAGACCTTAGACCTAGATGGAACATTAATTCATGCTAGCAGATCTTGTAGAAACTTAGGAGTAATTTTTGATAGTCGGCTGACATTTGAGAATTTTATATCTCATAAATGTCGCGCTGCTTCGTATGCCTTATATAGAATTTGTAAAATTCGCGATTATTTGGATATACCCACTACTGAAAAGTTACTACATGCTTTTGTTTTATGTCACATTGACTTCTGCAATAGCCTTATCTTCGGTTTACCACAGCGACAAATAAAAAAACTACAGACAATTCAAAATTCAGCAGCTAGATTAGTAACTAGAACTCGAAAATATGAAGTGATCACACCTGTCTTACGTAGTTTACATTGGCTTCCTGTCCATTCCCGTATATTATTCAAACTGTTAGTATTTGCATATGAATGTTTTCACAACATTGCCCCCTCATATTTGACTGAATTATTAACACTTTATCGGCCTAATCGTACTTTGAGATCCAGCACAAGGGGTTTGTTCGTTGTTCCTCCAATCATAACTAAAACATATGGTGAGCGTTCTTTTGCACATGCTTCTGCAGTTTTGTGGAACGCTCTTCCCAATTACATGAAAAATCTTAATGATCTGGACAAGTTTAAGGCTTCTCTTTCAAAACGTTTATTTCATACTTAATGTAGGTTTGTACAAACTCAGTGCCCAACTGAATGTATTATACTTTCTTATATTGTATTTTTGTAACATGTATCTTGTATTGTATTGTTTTCATTATAAGCGCATAGGGACATGCTACATGCTATGTGTTATGCGCTATAAAAGAACTGATTATTATTATTATTATTATATCATCAAAGATCCGATCTAAATTATATCATAAAACACACGAAGAAACCATTCTGATGAATACAAATTGAATCGCTCGCTTTAGCTTTTGAAAAATATAATAATTCACGCTGAGGAATATGGATACCATATTCGTATTTTATTGCTCTTATAACCATTGTGTAAATTTCAGGATGTGAACAGGGTTAGATAAGATAAGATCAAAACTTGAAGCTCCCAAAAGATGGTAAATCTAAAAACGATCATTTATAAATTAAAAGAATTAAACTCTCAGTGATTAGTTTTGCCGTACGGAATTCCCAATAGACTGCTTGTAACAATAAATACTCTACCGGAGGATTTATAAATATGTGATATTTATCCATGTATGTCGTGCTATTGTGGCAGCATAATTTTCCTTTTGTGTGTGCATTCTAGTGTGTTTATCCATTTAAATACCATTTACATGTAGCTGAGACTGTCTTCAAAGTTTGATTTTTTTATTTAAAAAATGTTATAATTTGAGCAAAGAAGTGATGGGAGATTACTTGAATATGACTACTCTTTGAAGTGAGTTGAACAGTTAAAGAATCATGTATGATGTCCATACATAAGACTTATCGACATATGTCACATTATAATATCAAACAAAATTCAATGAAATATTATGGTGCATTTAATTGCAGCCTCAAGCCCCGCGTTCCTTACGCGGGATGAAAAGGGTGTTTTACCAACCATTGAATGTGCCGTTTTCATATGGGCACACACATCGCTGCACACTTTCTACAATTTATTGGATCACACAGAAACTTTAAACCCTGTCATATTGGCAAATTTGAAATCAGGCTCAATACACACGGAGTGGGTGTTCTAGTTAGATGTCATCTATTGAATAAGCTTAAGATATAAACATGGATACAGGGGCAGGGGGTTCATGACTAAGTGTTGCAATAATGGTTTCGTGAATTATATCTTTGTATTTATCATTAGTATATAGTAGACATCCCACCCGGAAAAAAAAAACAATCCTGGATACACCACTAAATAAGTTAACAAAAGTAGACCATACGTGAAGCAAATAAAATTATGTTCCTTTGAAACGCATATATTGGGACCTACAATGCCGTCGATGGGTCACGTACTTTGCACAAAAACCTCTCTAATTTTTATGCAGTTTTATAGGGTAATCATTGATCTTTGTAAATGAAGAAAGAGAGTGAAAGGGGAAAATGAATGGAATTTGGGAAAATTGAAATAGAAGCAGAAAGAGGGGCAGGAGGTGGGCAGGGGAAGGGAATGGTATGTCCATGGTCCTGGGAAGCGGGGGTGCTGCAGCCCCCCCCCCCCAGAAATTTTTCAGAGGATGCACAGCACCCCCTGCAAAAAGACGTGTAGGTCATGATGTATAGCATTATAAGTCGTCCATGGGCGGCGATGGCTATTTTTTTTTTCAAATTTGGCCGTGAGATTTTTTTGACGCAAAAGTTTTCCACCGAGCCCCCCCCCCAAGTGACGACTTTTTGACTGTTGATTTGGCCGTGAAAATCGTTTTTGGCCTGAAAAATACTTTTTGGCCGCGAAATTCTCCGCCAAGCCCCCCCCCCCCCTCGCCTGAGCGACTGTTCGGGTACTGATTTGGCCGCAAAATTTTTCGCCGAGCCCCCGCCCCCCGGCTGGGCGATTTTCTGAGCTGCTAATTTGGCCGCGAATTTGGCCGTGAAAAATTATTTTGGCCACGAAAATATATATCTCAGCACCCCCAGTGAAAAAATCATTCACAGGGTCCTGGGTATGGGGGTATGTCCCCCACTATTTAGAAATTGGGGGACACAAACAACGACATAGCCCAGCGCAAGAATGTGGTGTCCCCCATATTTCAAAATGGAATTGCATAGTGGTAAAAAGAAAAAAAAACAACGGCAATACAGCGTACGTGAATTCCCTTGATCTGTTCATTTTATTGTCATAAACACTGTCAAAGATAGTACAAGTAGATCATATTCTTACAATACTAATTATTTATCTTAAACACAGACAGGTCCATGGGAGGTGGGGGTGATACAGAAACCCCCAAATTTTCTTCCAATCCTTTTTGTTAGGACTATTAAATATTGTGAGGACTATTTTTTTACAACACAAAGTTTTAATTTTTGTTCCGCTTTAAAACCCGACAGACTATGGTTTGTTTGTTTTCTGCTTGTCAAATTGATTTACAATCTAAGCCAAAAATAGGCATAGAACCCCACAAAATTGTGCTTTATCTTTTCTGTCAGCGCCAAAGTTTTATGGCCTTTATTTTTTCCTCGTCACATGACTTTGCACCAAAAACGAGCTCTGGGACCTGAAACCTTCTTTTTCTCTCTGGTCTCTCAGTCTCTCTTTCTCTTTTAGCTTTCTGTGTTATTGTTGTCAGTTTGATTTGCACCAGGAAACACTGTTTTCGCACTCTGAAACCCTTTTTTGTTTTTGCTCTTTCTCAGTCTCTCTTTTACCCGTCACATTGATTTGCACATACATGTAAGACAAAGGCGGTACCTCAGCACCCCTGACACCCCCGCACTAAATCGTTCCCAGTGCCATGAAGGCTGTTTCGAATGACAAGTTGGTTGTCAAAGGCTGGATAATTACAACTTAATAAACAGATTCTTTTTAGTGCCATTCAAAATATGTCTTAAAAGCATAAATTTGAAATAAGTATTAAGTCTTAAGACGCCATTTGCCATTAAGGCAAACGGAAAACTACAATTTCTGATCTACCGACCAAAACAATACAAAATGAAAAAAAAATCAAAACAAAAAAAAACAAAACGAAATGAAAGATAGCAAAACAAAACAAAACTCTAAATGAAGCAAATTTTAAAAAGAAGTTCTCATAATCGAATAACAACACCTGTAATGAGGATGTTATGTTTTAACTCCGGGCGAATTCCTTCCTTGTCGGTAGAAAAAGTTTCGGTCATTTATTTGCTCGCCAAAATTGTTCTTCCAAAGAAACAAAAATCACATATTGGGACCTGAAAACCTCTTCTGTGTTCTTTCATTTTTCTTGATTTGGTCTATAAAACATTGTTTTTGGACCCAAAAGATTACTTTTGCCTCTGTTTCCCTTTTTTTTCTCTATGCCCGCCTCATTGATTTGCGCCATAAGGCAAAGGTGGGGAACCACATCATTCCTTGACACCCTTCGCGCACAAAAATGTGTTGTTAATAGGCAGGATGGTTACAAGTTAATCAACAAACCATATTTGTGGCAATTGAAGTTTGCCTCAAAAGCATTAATTGAAATATTCCTAATCTTAACCCAAGATGTTATACTGCATTTAAGGCAAAAGGAAAACTACAACTTTTGGTCAGACAATTGACCATGACAAAAAAGGAAATTAGAAAAACAAAATTAAATGAAACAAAACAAATTGTAACAAATCAAAACGAAACAAAGCTTCACAAAATGAAGCAAAATTTCAAAATAGATTCTTATAAACATAATTATATTCCAGTTCAATCACAACTCCGGTAGTGGAGATGTTATGTTTTACCCCGGGCGACTTCCTACCTTGTCATCACCAAACATTTAGGCCACTGCCCAAAACAATACGAAATTAAAAGACAAAATTAAATAAAACGAAACAAATGAAATGAAATTAAATATATGGAGTTTCATATGCTGAGCTTGAAAGTAAGTGATATGCATTGATATTGTTTCTGTTTTCTAAATAATTGATATACAAACGCGAATGTCCACATCATTGTAAATCAATCAGAGTGGCTTTTTACAATTATGGTTCATTTACATAAGTGAGGAAACTAGTTAATTTGTGTACAGATTCAGCAGGGTATACCACTAATTACATAGTTCTACAGTAAACTAAATTTATCCCAGGCAACGGCTTGATTAGAATGTGTTTGTTTTCAGAAGGCATGTACACGCATGCTAGAATTTTCTTAGACAACTCGGTCAGTCAAAGTTCCCGTATTTATTAAATTTGTTATTCATATTTATTTAAAAAAATATCCCACTTTGTGAGAGCTGGAGAATTACACAAATATTAGTTTCAACTAATTTGATTTAATCCCAACCACTTTGCAAACCTTTGATGGCAAGTGAATATTAATATCACAATCTTCAAGCTAGTATATACATGTACGACAACAAAACCTAGACTCTAAAATTAGCAGAATGCATCATTGAATTATTACTATATTAATTTTGATTGAAATGCGCAACCACCATATATTAAAACCAAAAAATAAGCTTTTAAACAAATTTGTTTATTTGGCTCAGTTGCTAAACAACAATACTCAACTTCATAATTCTAAAACAAATTAAAACAAGACAACAGAAAGCTAAACAAAACTTTTCCCAAGCTGAAATGAACACATTCCAACGAAACTGACATCATTTTCCACCTTGATTCTGCTGCTTCTAGAATTGCGGCAACCAGATATTCTGGTTATGTTTACACGGAGCTGTGTTGACCACGCCAATGCAGTCCTGGAGCACAAACGTCTTGGAGTAGCAGAGACGAACTTCCCACAGATATTGTTTATGGTCACGCTATTATTAAAGAAGAGATTAATTTCACGCACATTAGCCTGAATGTTTAGCACATCGGTTCGGGGAATTACATTAATTCAGCTATCTCGCGTTTATTATCCCATACAAAATAATCACACTTGCACACACACGCATACAGTCAGACAAACAGACATACATTAATTTTTCATAGAAACTATAAAATAATGGCCGTAAGACTAAAAGAATTTCGAAAAGTTCATTTTTATCATTACTTCCATTTGAAGGTAACTTTTCTTCATTTAAAAAGCACAACAGTACGAGAAAAAAGCAAAAGTTTGGCCAAATTTGGCTAAACTGTTTGAGAGTAATGAACATTCATGCAATCCTTAATGTTACAGGGGATTTTAAAGTTGGCAACTCTGCCAGTGTCTGTAATTACAGTGCGGGAAAACCGTTTTTGATTTTGTACGCATATTTTCAATTGTTTTCATTTTCATCAAAAATCTAATGTCCCCAGTTTTGCTTGTTTTTCCAGTATGTTATGGCCAAATGATTTTTTTCACTATTTTTGTTCAACATTCTTTCAATACTGAGAGATATCTCGGTTTCATTCCCCGTTAATTTAAAATATGTGTTGATGTCTATACATTAACCCTGGTGAATGGATATTTTGTACACAATGGATACAACATGCATTATAAAGGACTCTTAAAAAAAGTATGGGCACTATTTCCTGGTGTTATTTGAAACCGGAATAATAGCAATTAAAAAAGTATTCAGATGTAAAAGTAAATTTATTTATCGAAATGTGTTGGACAGGTGTATGATTTTATAGTACTTACATAAATATTCACAAATTTATTTTCTTTCACTAAAAGGATTTTTTTCACACCACTTCTAATTACAATAAACGCCAATCTAAGAATAAATACATGTACTATCACAAGATACATTCCAAGGCTTACGTATTTTCTTTTACTCGGTGATGGGACAGTTCCCTCGAAAGCCTGACAAATTCACTCCTTGCAGAGTGGAGTTTAATAGAAATCCACTTTTTGACTCTGTCAATATAGTTTTTTTTTGTGTCAAAAGAACACATTTTGTGGTATATTAGTATACAACCATAATCATTTTTATGTTATCAGAATGGTAAAACAAATGTGACCATAATCAATCAATCACTATTATTGTCTCGTCCACCGGGGGTGAAGGCGAGACTAGGTGATCCAAATGGCGTCAGTCCGTCCGTCACAAATAATAAAGTTTACCTGCAAGACTCTCTTATGACACATAACTTGGCAACCGTTGGGCCAATGATAACCAAACTTGGGTAATGGATGCACTGGGGGTACCTTAATTTTGTTGTACTGTCACAGGTCACACGGCGAGGTTCAAAGGTTATTTCAGGTCAATTGTTAAATTTTACCGGCAAAACTCGCTTATGGCAAATAACTTGGCAACTGGTGGTCCAATGGCAACCAAAATTGGATTATATAGCTGCACTAGGGTATCATCATGCTGTGGTGCTGTCGGATGTAGTTAAAGTTTACTTGCAAGACTCTCTCATGACATATAACTTGGCAACTATTGCTCCAATGACAACCAAACTTAGGTAATAAATGCGCTAGGGGTACTATCATGTTGTAGTGCTGTCGGGGGTCACATGATGAGGTCAAAGGTTATTTAAAGTCAATTGTTAAATTTTACCGGCAAAACTCTCTTATGACAAATAACCTTGCAACCTACGCTCCATTTCTAACTAAACTTGGGTTGTATAGATGCACTTGGGGACCTTTGTTGTGGTGCCATCAGAGGTCATGGTAAGGTGAAACGTCATTTGAGGTCATTATATTAAAGTTTACGTGTAAGACTCTCATAGACAAATAACTCGAACGTAAATAATTATAGAGATATAGGCCCCCTACTTGGCGAAACCTTCGTGTTATTTAGTCACGGGAAGGGCGAACGCGAAACACAATCTTGTTATGTCCTTGTTAGATATGCTATGCATGACGAACACCTGGATTTCACATCGACTTTTAATTCCATTTTTAAAGTGTAAAAAAATGTTGATACTTTTAAGTAAAAAATATCAAGATTATAGTGTTATTACTACCTTTGCACAACAGATAATAGGAGTTTTTCCGAGACCGTTATTTAAAGCAGTGGATACCTGTGGGTAGGTGTACGATGTAACTGCCGATTGTGTAACGTTGTAGTAGCTTAAAATTCTGGTGAAAGAATGCGTCATAAAAATAGAATAATCATATTACGTCGCAGACAATAGGTAGGGCATATACCTCCGCACTTCCGTGCCAATTACAAGTTCTTTGTTAACCCAACACCTTGACACTCAAAGCTCATATGCCCATTGCCGGGGTCGGTCGTCTCCACACGGCCTGTATTCCTACCCGTGTCGACAACGCTCAGAAATGGACCCTAATGGGTAACGTACATAACCAAATACGCAACCCTAATGGGTAGCGTCACATGCAAAAAAGTACCTAAGTGGCCGTGAACGTGAAATCCTACCAATTTCTGATACCCTAAGTGCTGCCTCCTACGCTCTCTTCCCCTGTCAAACATAGATATTCAACTCATTTTAGTATCCCTATAGGGCGTTAAACAGCTGAAATTAACTAACCTCGACCCCTAATACTCCTTGCTAATAGCTGTACCACGCACACATTTACATTAGTAGGCCACACATAGAGAACTGAGCATAGTCCTTCATGCCACAAGTAACATTGGCCATAGCATAGCTACTCGGCAACCTGCAGCGTGTGTGTGCACATGGGCTGTCCTTGGGGTCATTTTGTTAGCATTTTAGACAGCACGTCTAACTTGAAGGACTCAGATAAGTTCCGTTAAGGCTCACTGACAGGCGCTTGCTCTTGTCTTTATTCCGCTCTCTTGTCATAATCGGTTTCACCTATCACTTTTGATTCGATTTGCCATCTATACCACATCCCCCTTTCTGGATCAATAGTCGATCGCTTCCATGGATTGCTTCCATTTATTTGCAGTTACGCAGTCCCTAGATATATTTTCCACTTTTTTAACCATATGTATTGCTTTAAAACTACTAGATGTCTTTAATGTCAAATCCACTGTTCAAAGTTCCTTTGATCAATTTTTATCTTTTATTTGTATCTCATAAATTCTTTTTAGTCTCATCTATGGCTTACTTTGACATCTTTTATTTTTACGATTCATAATCCTATTAAATGTTTCCAAGCCAGTTCAATCTTGCTATTATTTTTTTCAATACAACTCTTTAGAGGTTTTCTTCCACTGGCATTTGAGAATACTGTCTCCTTTGAGAAACGTGTGGAGTCATTGCGTGCTTGTTCCCATCTCTCTCTAGGAGTTGTCACATCTACTCAAGTAGCGGCAAATATCGGTAGGTTTCATTCACAATCTCCGCTGTCTTGACTTAGATGTTCACACCTCAAAGTGCTGTGGCGGAAAGCGCCATCACAATTACGTATAGAGTGTCCTCTGCAAGTTGAACGCTATAGATCGATGTGTGGCTTTTTTCCTCTGCCATCGTACTCTTGTCTCTGTCCTGGCTATGCGTTTTCTCTTTTCTTTTTACACTTAACTTCTCAATGCCATCATTACTTTCTCCCCTGGGTTGAGCTTGGAAGGTCAGTGTTGACTCGATGGGCGCTGTTTGTAATCTCGGTTTGCTGAGATCATGTAACGCTGCTAGCAGGTCATGTCCAGTTCTTTGACTATTTGGCTCATTCTGGATCTTAGCTGCAGCTGAACTGGTTGCGGCCCGGGGTTGCGACGGTGAGTAGTACACAACTAGACGTCCCAATTAGCAATTTTGTGGAAATATGTGTGGCGATTACCGCTTACAATTCCAAGATACTGATCTTTCACTTATAACTAGGCTTTTGTTTCACTTTTTCGCTTTGGGTTTAGCTCCCCTTACCTGCTTTCTTGTTCAACCGCAGGTGTGTCTGACAGTCCGACAGTGTTCGCTCAAACTATGTAAGTGTGTACTGTGTAATGAAACTATCAACGGATTCCACTTCCTTCTGTTTTCTCTGATTGAACATATTCAGAGATCACATTGTGCTTTTTAACCAAAATGTTTATCAAAGTCAAACTGGCACTGCACTGGCACTGTTTCTGCTGTTGAATGCAGCAAGAATATCAGACATCGGTTTGATCACCCATTTAATAAACCAGAGCATTCACTTGCGCTTCACTTTGACATTTATACAGTTCAGATACTTGTCTGAATCTCTCAAATATTCTAATCCAACTTCCAAGCCTTCGGTCAGTTGCCATCGCACACAGTCACTTACGCGAATACCAATATGTGGGACCGTGGACATACATACTATCGAGCGTTGGCAAACGCTATTCGACGTCCAATTCTTCCTTCTTTACATGAGTGTAGAGCAGAATCCTTTATCTCAGAAGAAAGTTCAAATAAATTCCACTACTGTATAGCGTTTTGACAGCACGTCTAAAATGAAGGGCATAACAAATTGGTCTCCGTAACTAATACTGAGTAATAGGTATGTTATTGTGAATGCGTATACGGGCTTCATTCAGAATCAGCTGATTCTGATCGATCATCGATCCGGTTCACAATCGGTTTACTATCGGATCTTATCGATTGC
>JZLH01S0128971.1:63198-74847 GCA_001188425.1 Eucidaris tribuloides
AAGTTACTACAATTGTTATTTTTTTCATTCTATTTTTTTTTTTGGGGGCGAGGGGGGCGCAAAAATCGTAGTCACAATTTTTCGCCCCCCCCCCCCCACCCGGTCAACTTTGCCGGACTTGTGGATCACAAACGTCATCCCCCCCATCACTTTTCGATTGTGCGTGGATCACAACGTTCCTCCCCCCCCCAGTCAGCTCTTTTCAGGGACTTGTGGATCACAACGTCCTCCCCCCCCTCCCATCAGCTTTTCTACTCTGGCTTGATGGATCACAACTCCTCCCCCTCCCCATCCCTCCCCTTCTGCCTGAGCTTCCTTCCCTGTTTTCAGACTTTGGATCACAACGGTCTCCCCCCTCCCATCGACACCAGGTTGTTACCTCCCTCTGTAGCTTTCTATTAGATTGTGATCACAACGGCCTCCCCCTTCCCATCCAGCTTTTTCAGGTATCGTTGTGGATCAACACGTCTCCCCCTCCCCATCAGCCATTTTTTCAGAACTTGGGATCACAACTCCTCCCCTTCCCATCAGCTTTTTCACGGCGGCTTTGGATCACACGTCCTCCCCCTCACTCCTCCCTCCCATCACGCTATTTTTTCCAGGGCTTGTGGTATCACCAACTGCTTCTCCCCCCTTTCTTCCCTTTTGCTGCCGCATCACCGCTTTTTCAGGACTTGTGCTATTCACAAGTCCTCCCCCACTCCCAATCAGCTTGTTCTCCAGGACTTGCTCGCCATCACAAACGTCCTCCCCCCTCCTCGCTCAATCCTCCCTCATCAGCTTTTCAGGGACTTATGTGATCACAACGTCCTCCCCCCTCCCATCAGCTTGTTTCAGACTTGTGGATCACAACGTCCTCCCCCCTTGCCCATCAGCTTTTTCAGGATACTTGCCGGATCACAACGCCCCCCCTCTCCCCTCATCAAGCTTTTCAGGACTTGTGGATCACAACGTCCTCATACCCCCTCCATTGCAGCTTTCCCCATAGACTGTGGATCACACGTCCTCCCCCTCCTATCAGCTTTTTCAGAAACTTGTAGATCACAATCGATCTCCCCCCCTTCTCCTGTCCCCCATCTAGCTTTTTTCTAGACTTGTGGCATCTTGCACAACCGTCTCCCCCTCCTCCGCCACCCCTATTCCAGCTTTATTCTAGACCTTGTGGTCACAACTCCCGTCCCTCCCTCCTGTTCTGCTCCCTATGGATCACAACGTCCTCCCCCTCCCATCAGCTTTTTCAGGGCTTGCCTCCGATTACGACGACGTATGCCAGCTGGGTACGTCACTGCTGCTTGTGATGTCCCCCCTACATTTAAAAATGGATTTGCGCCACTGCAAATGGTACACCTAAACATCACTGTAAGATTAAATTTAAAATAATGTGCAAATTTTGAGGTAGGCCTAAATATATATGTTTTTATTATCATTTACTTTAGGTTTGTGGAATACTTGAGCACAAAATCACAGGCACCTTATATGTCCAAATTTGATGTAACACTCATTAAAAAAATGATTACTTAGATATATCCATAAAATGAATGTAAGACAGCATACATGTACCTTCATCTGCTGAAATTACAATATGGAATTGTTCAACTTTCCCACTTCTCTTTATAGCTGTAATCTGCACTCCTCTCTTCAGCTCTAATATGGTTTTTGTTTAGTGCCTTTTGTCCTTTTCAGATATTTCTTCTTCATGTTGTCACAGGTACATGTATCTGTATGAAATCCTTGTTCAGTCTTGTGTAGTCAGTTTTGCCTTTGATAAAGGTCCTGCAAGGATCAAAACATCAGGCCCTCCCTTATTTCACAGTTTACATTTTCAGGTAGCTTTAGTTGATAAGCAATTTGAACTCGGCATATTTTGAATGTTAACCCATTGGAGACAATTTGACTTTACTAGAACACACATTTTCCACAGACCCCAACATATGTTAATTCGTACTTAGTCTCCAATGGGTTAATACGGAATTGTGAATACCAATGCTTCAACTCAGCATTGTTTAATTAAAACTCATCTGATAAGTACATGTCCTCTCTCAACAACACCCTATGACTTGCTATAAAAATTTGCAACAATGTGCAATCATATTGCCATTCTTCTTTGATATGATTATGTAATTTTGCATAGATTTGAATGGATTGCATTTGAAAATTATTAATTGATTAAAAAAACCCACAGTTTTGAGTTTTGGGAAGATGTGGTTAGTGAAAAATCATCAGTACCTAACTGTTTATAGTAAAACTGACCCAAACGCACTCATTAATAATCTATTTAACACAGAACCAATCATGAACACATCTTCATGCGTAATAATTTAATGTTGCAGTAGATGATTCTTTGATTCCAGCACTTTCAATCGTATGAAAATCGATCATTCCACTCTGGCTGTTTTTTTTTCCTCAGTTCTGCTGAGCGTGTTGGTCTACTTTCCTGGCTTTTCTTGGAAGATTTGGCTGTCCGTTGTGAGCCTTCAACACTCTGTAACAAATAATGCATACATGCAACAGAACATATATAGAGTATATTAGTTGATAGTATAAACATAATTTTGTCAATAACTAGACTAACTTATATTCTAGATTTAGATTATACCTACAAAAATTACTGAGACTTAGAGTATCATTGATTTGAATAGGTCAAATTTTGTTTTCTTACATGGAAGATTTGATTCAGGTAAAAATAAATGCAAATTCAGAACTCAAAGTTTGGAATTCATATGTACTGAGTTTCTGACTTTATAAACTTTGATTAGTGCAGTAAACTGTATTCAATTTTCACTGAATAATAATGTCCAGGAACTAGACTGGTGGTAGAGGAATGATTACATTTCCAAAAGTGTTATATGACATATTATTAAAGGGAGAAGGAGCCAGCAACTAACAGGCATGAAATTGTGAGTATTGTGAGAGTTATGGTACATGGTGATAAAGACAGCCTAAATAAGGGGTACTGTGTGATACTCACCCTCAGCAAGTAATTAAATTTGCGTTTATTTTACGTCTTTGCAAATTTTTATCCCGGGATAAAACTTGCAGAAACAGCTATAGGGGGAGGAGCTTATCGATTCAAACAGTGCATACATTACCACGGCGCAACTAACACACGTCGGGTGGCATGCATCGGTCATGCATGGTCAGCTCCAGACCAGTGCACGTGCAATCTGATTAGTTGGCAAGAACTCAAATATTTTCTTAACTTAAGCCTGTTAGTTGCTGGTTCCTTCTCCCTTTAAATTTGAATAACAATCTCTTTTTTTCACACAAAGTTTCTTTTACCAAGGCTGTGTGAGAGGTACAGAATAATTATGTGAATCTTTATAATATGACTGATAATACTTAATTTCCTTGGTGAGCTCATTTTTGAATGGGCAAATTAAGAACACACTTCCTTTAAACAGGCATAGCCATGAACAAGAATGGCCTTATCAATGGGCTCCTCAGTCATTTGGCTCATTGTTTTTATCCAGCATTGTGACTACACAATCAACATGAGCCATTGAAATATTCTGAACTTCCACCTGAAATCATGACAACTTGTAACAGCTAAAACACACAACATTGGTAATTTTGTTTTTATCATAAAAAAATAATTCAAAATTTAAGGTTTTGACAAATCAGATTTTTTTTTACATTGCCCTCCCCCTCAATCCCCCTCCACCAAAAAAAAAGCAGGGAAAAGTGTTACTTTGATAAGAATTTGTATCCATTCATTATTTAAAACACTCAAACCTGTGATTTAAAGTACGAGAACAAAAATCAAATTTTCACATCATTTTTCCACAAATTTTGTCATATGACCAATCAGAACCAATTATTTATGTATTTATGTATTTCTTTGTGTTTGCTTCAAATGAATTGTTGATTTATTCCAAACTGCCAAGTCTGGTACATGCATGCTGTCATCCAATTTTTTTTTTTTATATTGCATCACCAATTTACCTGTACATGATATGATCTGTAATCTGCAGATTCATTTGTACACTCTGTCAATGACCAAAAACCCAAACTACATATAAGCCTATAATATACAGTACTTACACCAGCACTATTGGAGATCCTCCCGACAGTGGCATATGGAGCCGGTGATGGTCCCCTCTTTGCATCTGCCTGTGGTTTGCTCCTTCCTGCTGCTGCACTTTTACGATGACCACCTGTTGCCGGCGAATGTCCCTTACTTGACCCAATGGGTGGCAATGGATTGCTTTTCTGTCCAGGCCTTTTCAGCTTTGCAGAAGATGCCCGTGTTTGCTTGCCCCCCTGCGCATCTTTTGCATTTACACCGTTTTCATGTTCGTACCCTGATAGATCTTCAGCTGCGCTTTCAGCTTCTCTTCTTTTTAATTCCATCTTTAGTCTCTTGTTAAGTTCTAGTGCTTCTTGAAGCAAACTTTCAGTTTCATCATCGTCCAGCTCAACGGATTCTAGTCTTTCGCAGATGTCCTCTGGAAGTGGTCCAGCATCGATGCTTGTAGGCAATCTACAAACAAAATTCATAAAGATAACTTGCATGATGTTCTATCAGCAAAACCTCACTGTTTTAAAGAATTTATGGTAGGTAGCAGTTAGCTTAACTTATTTGTACAGCTTTACTTACATGTACCATGTATCTGACCATAGAATAACAGAAATACCCCAATGCAAAAATATTTTATTTTATTTGGTGATATCTTAACACATTCAATTGAAGACACTTTTAACTCTTTATGCGCGGGACCCTGAATCCCGTGCGTGCGGAGTTAATTTCACAGAGCGCTCAGTATCGAGAAAGGGAATAACTAACTGACTTCAACTAGTCATAACTTTGCACAACAACGTTTTTAGGAAAAATGTCCTGCAGCAAAGTTGAATTACATTTTACAGACCTTCTTAATGCATAAAGGGTGTTTGGAAATAAACATCTGAATTTTATAAAGTAATGGCTAATTGCAACCAACATACATGTAGTTCTAAGTTTCCTGCTTGAAAATATACAACTCCATTCAAATAATACAAGAGGGTAAACCACAAGTTATACATAAAAAACTGACTTGTTACAAGTTTATGAAAGAGATGAGTCACCAAATGAGAAGTGAATGAAGAGATTATCAGTGAGTAATGCGTCTTATTGTAATTGACTTTTCCAGTCTTTTTAAAGTTAACTTGTGTCTAATCCTTTGTCCTATTGTATCACGAAGCCTCGATTGTATTTATCGATTTTTCTGGTTCCTTAAGAACCTAACATAATACCCTGTACTTGAGGAATTAGACAATACAAAGAGATTACTGCTAGTATCTGGGAAATCAGTGTAATTTGGGTGAATACAATCGTTTCTACGTTTGAGCGTGAAATGCGAATCCCGCACGCTGCAGGGAGTGCATGGATGCGAATACCGCGTGTAAAGAGTTAATGTAGGATCAAATAAAAAGCTGTCAAACTTTCATGTCCGAGTTATATTATAGTGCTTGAATGGACCAATGGATTAAAAAAGCTGTGCAATCTTATGCTGCTACTGGCATATCATGGACAAATATCAACAAATGAATTAAGTCCTGGGGACAAAAGTTCTATAACACATCAGTCTATGAGGGAAAAATGGAATACATGTAGTTGCTCATTGATTTTAACTTTTTCAAAAGCACTGAATGATTGTTTTGAACTGCAATTTTTTTCAGGATTTAATATTTCAGACCTTAATATATGGAAGATCATATAGCTCAGATTTTTTAGAACTTGAAACATTGTAAAAGGATACAGTGGTAACAGGGGGTCAAAATAGGCTCATAAAACTGCTAGAACCCAAGAGCTTCAAGGGGCTCCGCCTCTGACCCCCAATAAATTACTGCCATGTTTAAAAATGACCTGCTATCAGCAGTTCATAAATGAAAATTTATACCATGGAAGTGCCAAACAGTTTGTAAGTGGGGTGTGTTTTGTTTTATTACCGTCGACTATCCATTTCAGAAACAAAAGTATTATCAAAAGGACAAAATAAACTTATCAAACCGACGATCTAGCTTCAACCCTTCCCCTGTCATAGGTCCATTTTCTGACTTATACACATTCCCCTCCTTTGAAAAATCCTGGCTACCGTACTAAAAAATGCACTTTTCTTCTTGGAATTTCAAAGTTTTCAAACCGCTTGCTTGCGAGCGTTGCCTTTTCACCATTGATTACATACATACAACAAAATATTCCTAAAATGAAACTGATAGAAGTCATGAGCTTCATGGGGCTCTGCCCCCTGACCCCCAACCCAACTTGAATTCTATAAGGTGGACCACCTGGAACCCATATCCATTTGGATGGTCAGCCCGTTCCCTATCATATGTCCGTTTCTGACTTAATATGCACCCACTCCTTTAAAGTTCCTGGCTACGGGTTTTCTTTTGGAATTTCAAAGTTTTCCAAACAGCTTGCTCCCGGAATTGCCTCACCACTAATGACATACATACAAACAAATATTCCCTATAAGATAGGCCTACATGTATGTACATGAAAACAGCAATTTTCATTAAATTATTGAATTGGGTTACATTTTAAAGCAAGGTATTGGCTAACATTTACCACAGTTAAAAAAATCTGAGCTGCATGATTCCCCATGCTACCAGTTTCTTTGATGAGGTCTAGGAATGAAGCCCTGAAAAAATTGTATTTCAAAATGATTATTTAGTGCTTTAAAAAAGTAAAAATCGTAAGTTGACCAGATTCACTTGCCCATGTCCTCCCATAGACTTACTGTGTGTACACCTAGGTTAATAAAACTCACCCCGAGTTTTATTATTTATTCATGTATAACTTGCCATTGGCAGTGTAACTTTCCAAACTTTTGTATTCTAGGGTGTTTATTTGTCCATTTGAACACTACTATGTAGCTTTGATATCAAAGTTTGACAATTTTTTTAATTGAAGCTCCACAATGTTAGCCTATCACTTTAACACAAAAATAGCACAAAAAACCCCCCTTTACCTTTTCAGTACCCCTATCGCACACTCAGTGCTCAAATCCACCATTTGAAAATGCAATTTCGGCTGAGCGACTGGGCGCTCCTGGGATTATGCAGAAGAGCAGACTAAAATGTCCCTTTGAAACGGATGGATGCGGAGCCTCCATCCGTCTCTCTTATATAGAGTGCATTTGGCAGCTTGGGACCGCAAAAATTGGGTTAAAAAAATCAGGTTTAAAGAGTAGTTTTGTTTTTAAAATTGGAGCCCAAAATCCATTGATGAGGCCATAAAAAGAAAAAAAAAGAAGGAAAAATCTAGGAAAATACGAAATTATTTTCAAAACGATAGGGAACGATTGCTTGTTCGATAGCTATTGTGATTATCGTGATTGACAAAAGAGCAATACATTGTGGGATATGGAATGCAAGATCAGTATACAACAAGATCAGGAACACGCTCGGCACGTGGGCCTTCTTATTGCATTGCAATGTATGCGAGTGAACAGGGTGCACTGCACGTTAACAATCCCTGACTTAGTAATTTTTTGTATGCATAAAGGACAAGTTTGTGGTTTACGTGAGCCAGGTGCCGACTCATACTAACTGGACTTTTGGGAGTTTTGGTGACAAAAACCCGTACGACTCATTCTTACGAGATGTCATGCCAGTGCCAGGATTGATGCCGACGTAATAATGACTCGAAAAATCATCAACATGTGGCTTAATTTGGACTACGGCATCTCGGATTATGATCCCGCTGATCATCATCTCGCCTTTGCCTACGTTTATAAGGCGTTAACATAGTGTTGAAATCTACCTACATAACCGTTATCTAACGAGTAAAGTCAAAATAAAAAGACAGACAGCACAGTTGTACCGTGAGCACACCCTGAATTAAAGTCCAGTCCTTTTCGAGGACTGACCTTTTTTCTAAAATGTTATTAAAGTACTTTTTGTTGATTTCTACGTAATTATATGAGTCCTAACTTTTATGTGGAACCAATTATTTCAGCCGGTTAGCGCTGTGCAAATCCTAATGCTATAATTGAAAGTCTCTCACGGCCAGAGATGAAAATTTGCTTTCCCCGGGATTCAGGGAGACTGTCGATTCACGCATGCGGCATAACATTAGGGTGACTGAAGGATAAATTATTTTTAAATCTATAAGAATTTTGAGGAAAAAAATACAGATTTGATAAAATTAATTTCACATAATACCTCTGTCAAATATCACTTCCTCTCGAAGTTTCATCCAGCGATATAGGCCTGCAAAAATGGTTGGTAATATTAGTAGCGCGACAAATTTTGGGGAAAGGCAGCAGAAGAATTATCGGTAACACAGTGCTTAGCCACACTTTTGCCGAATCAGCTGGTACGCGTACGACAGTTAATGAGCGCACACGCAGTGCCGTTTCTTAGCTACAGTTGCTAGCGTAGGCGGACGCGATGTCTTCGCTCCTCCCAATGATTTCTGTGCTTGTTTTTACGGAAGGGTATTCCCCATGAAGTAATGAATCTTACATACGTAATGTCTGCGCACGTTAAATTCATGTTTCTAAGCTTACACACCGCGGTCACAGGCCCGCGCGATGTACATGTATTGCTGCGGTTTGTTTCGAGCAAAGAGTCACTAAAAGTTCAATCTCTCAGTGAAAAATAACGAAGACTGATTGGCTGATTTCGCACAGAGCACGTCGTACACTGTAGGGGTCAGTGCATGCAGTGGCTAAAAATAGGTCGTTGCCAGGCACATGTTGCGTGCATATGCATGCGGGCATCTGCAGTGCTCAAGATCGCATACGCGTCAATCAACGTGACATCACGCGTGGCGCTGTGTGCGCCATGCAATTCTGCCCACCTCCTGATTCGCTGATACGGACAAGGGTGTTTTCGGAGCTTTTTACAATAGATCGATGTAGCTAGCGAAAAATAACCTCATAACATGGATTGTACATATCCGAAAATGTCTAATCCGAATTGGGAAGTTTCTAGGTCAACAATCTTTGAATAACAGCGATTGAATGTATCGTCGACAGTTTGAACACGATATTTTTGGAACTACAACTTCCCAGTTCATGGTAGTATGGAGCAAAATGTGCTTTTTCATATGATGCCAAACACTAAGAATTTTCATAGCGTATCTATTTTAATATCACCTCACATCCGAGCTTCTGTGGAAAAAAACGTGACCTTTTTGGGGTTCTGCGCAAAACAGCCATCGTCCATAGAGCGGTGCGTATTGCCTATGGGAGCTGTTTGCCCCAGTAGGTGTACGTGTTCAGTCAATAACATTTCAAAAATTTTTGGTTAGATCCAAGTCAAAAAACTCGCAAATAACGTCACGAAATCCTGATTGGTCTCCGCTATTCTCCATTTTGCCTGGTGCGCCCCCCCATGAACTGACCCACGGGTACGCCACTGTTATGTGCATATACACCCCTTACTTGCTAGCCTATTGAGTGGTGGATGGGTGGAACACAAAGCCAGCGTTATTAAATATTGTCTCGTGACATACACAGAGAATCAGATTACGTGGGACTATTCACATATCCAGTTGCGATTCGCGATATGCACTGAATGATCTCTAGCTGATTTACGGAAACGATGGTATATATACCTCTAATTTTATTATTTGATAATAGACAACACGATATTCATAATCTAAATATTTAATGTATTTGAATAAAATAACCTACGATCAGCCATATTTAAAGGTGCTAGACTGATCATGAAAAACAGGAACATCCCAAATTAATCTTCCTGCGATACGCGTCCGGCGTTCGTGTACATGTTATGTAAAATTGTTGAATTATCAGAAAATATATTTAATTTTTATTCAAAAACAAAAACATAAATAAATTTAAATTAAAAATGTATATATTATAAATTTAACATACATTTATTATATGAAATATGTTATATATTATAATAAATGTGTTTTAAATTGGCAATATACAATTTTGTCAATAGCGTCTGCATCTGCAAGTGCTGTTGCTGCTCGCAGAAAAAAATCGAGAAAAGATTATCCAACAGAAAAATCAAAGAAAAATCCAAGAACAATAACATAAACATTAAGCAGTTTCATCATGCGTATGTACGTTTCCTTGCCCTGACTCACGTGTTATTAGTGAATGTCATGTATCACATGTTTCATTAATGCATAATTCGTACGGTTGATTTTGTATTATTTAAGCATATAAATTTTATTTCATTACTGTCTCTGTATGTATTTGCCTATTATACCTGAACTTATTCCTTTGCTTTTTATGTAAATTGGGTAAACCCTTTTAATAGTTTTTAATCAATTGTACAGTGTACCGGAAAACAAACAAACCAACCAACAAAGAAAGAAAGAAAGAAACAAATGAATAAATAAATAAAGATACAATTACAATACCGCACTAACCTTATAATCAAAACAAAGGAAAACGCGGTTCGATAGCATGTGATTGTAATCATAGGGCTGCTGGTCTTCCATGGGGACAAGGAGGAAGAAAGAGATATCCTTAAAAACAGTTGAGATTAAAAAAGAAATATTAATTTGTTATCATCGTTATTTCTTCAAAGGGGGTTTTGAATGCAAACGTTGCCATTTTATGACAATCTGTTCATTTAAATGTTTTAACTAAACATCGTAAATTATCAAACAATTCAGCATTTTGTTGCGATTCGATAATAAAATACAATTGGAGTCGGGAAAATTGGGAGGGGGGGGGGCAGAATTTTTTTCACGGCCAAATTCCCAGCCAAAATTTTGTTTCACGCCAGCCAGCTTTTTTTTTTAACGGCCAAATTTGAAAAAAAGGGGGAGACCTCCCCCCCGTGGCACCGCCCCTGACACGCACATACACACACACACACACACACACACACACACACACACACACACACACACACACACACACACACACACACACACACACACACACACACACACACACACACACACACACACCACACACACACACACACACACACACACACACACACACACACACACACACACACACATTACAAAAAGTGTACACGCGGGGGCGGACAAAACGTTAATGAGGTATGATGTCATACTGCAATTAACATACAACCAATAACAGCCCGTTGATGAAAGCGACTATTGAATATTCATTAACCTGTCACGCGTTGACCCAAAAAATATCAGCCAATCAGCGCCCTATCGTTGTCCTGTTCATGCATTATGCATAATAGCTAGCGCGCGTTCGACTCTACAGGGCGCGCCCGGCGCGGCCGCGGCCGGGGAGCTGAGCTAGCGCTATGCTAGCTAGCTATAGCTAGCTAGCTGCTGAGCGATTAAAAAAAAAAAAACCATTGTGCGCGCAGTATACGCATGATAAAACTCGTGCATGTGCAATGTGAGCTGATAACGTAAGATTTCTCATGACTTGTGCCAATATTGAAAAATGGAGGAAAGGAACTCAACAGTGTGTGGAAATAACTGTACAAGACAGCAATAAGTGTATGCCTTACACAGTTTCTTTCAAATGAAGTAGATCTACATCGAATCAAACTACCGTTAGAATAGAAGGTTAGTTTCTAATCTTGATTTATGAGGTTATTGGACCCCTAACTAACGTTAGATTTCTCATGTCCCAATATTGAAAAAAAAATGAGAAAAGGAACCCAACAGTATGTGGAAATAGCTGTACCTTTGAGTTTCTTTCAAATATGGCCTACATCGAATAAAACTAGAAGGTTAGTTTCTAA
>JZLH01S0128971.1:113908-128147 GCA_001188425.1 Eucidaris tribuloides
CTGAATATCTTTTTTTTTCTTTAAATATAGTCGAAAATCGTCGGGGGGGGGGGACACCCGAGATTTTCGACTATATTTTACATTATAGCATCCACATGGTTAATAAGGTGTTGAGGTTATCTGAGTTATACCCCATCAGAAAGAGCAGAATCTACTCGTTCTGATAAGGTATAACTCTAATAAACTTATCACCTTATTAACCCTTTGGATGCTATAATGTAAAATATAGTCACAAATCTCGGGGGTACCCCATAATCTCGGGGTCCCCCCCCCCGAGATTTTTCATTGATTAATTAAAAAAAGAAAGATATTCAGAATCTGTTATTGGTGTGATATGACCTTTGGGTATAAAGTTTTCAAATAATTAAAAAAATCCCAAAACTAAACTTGGGCTTTAATTAAAAAAAAAATAGGTTAGCATAATGTCCTGAGATATTATCGAAGCAGCTAGTGCATCAAAGCATTTATAATTCTAAGGGAATAATTTTAACATGGAGAACTCATCTAACGTGCTAAGTTGAAAAAATGCACCACGCAATACATGCAATTATATCCATAGAGCAATTTCTCTGGCACATTAAGAGTTAAGGGCTAATCAAAGCCATACTTATATTACATTTGCTTACAATGTGCATCAGTACACCTGACTTGATAATAATAGGCATACATTGATATGGCGCAGCTACTATACAAAATATATTCACCTGCGCTGGTTCAGAGGTGGTTTTTACTTAACGCCACAGGTTAACAGTGACAACAGTTTAAAAAATGTGAGCTACATAATCCTCCATGCTCTAAGTGTCTCTGATAAGGTCTAAAAATGAAGCACTGAAAACAATTGTATGATGATTAGTACTTTCAAAAAGGGAAAATCTACAAGCAGTCAAGTTGACCGGATCACCTGCCCATTTCGTCCCATAGACTTACTGTGTGTAGATCTAGGCTATTTTATCCTCCACCGGAGTGGAAATTGGTTCTTCATGCATATCTTGCCAGTGACAGCATTACGTTCCAAACGTTTGTATCTGGGGCGTTTATTTGCTCATTTAAACACTACGATGCAACTCAAATATCAAAATTGGTTTTTCAAACTAAAGCTCCACAATATTAGCCTATTACTTTAAGTTTACCCAAAATACATGTAGGCCTATATTATAACAACTGAACTAGAGTGATTTTAACTTGGATTTGAAGACATTTGGAAAGGGTGAGCTACGAATTTCAATATGTAAAACGTTTTTTGTTTTTTGTTTTTTTTAGGACACGTAAGGTGATCGGCTAGATGTTGCATCGCAATTACACGCAGTGCATTGAGCCATGTATAAGAAGTTCAAATTATTGCAGGATTGCCGCAACGCAAAGTTCAATTTTTCCATTCCTTTAAATCTATCACGAAAAATAATAATAAGAAAACATGTTCATCCTTCCCCTATGCACCAAAAAAGACACTAAGACGATTAAATCCAAAAATACCAATGTCGATCTCTGAGATTATTCTTTGCTCAAAGACAACGCTTTGATCGGTGACATTCATGCAGTTTGTTATTTTCGGATGAGTTGATCGTGCACGTACTTGGTATAGCGTATCGAGTCAGATACTTACACTTATTATTGTCAAAATACAGAAAATCGTAACTCTTGATTGACAAGAGTAAATTACTAATTTACTCTTGTCAATCAAGAGTTATGATTACTTTTGTGCAGTCAATTAAAATTGCGTTTGTGTCGCTTTTCGTATTAATGGTCAAACTCAGCATTGAAAGAATGTGTTAATTACAATAAAAATCAAAACAAATAAACAACTTAAATATAAAGAACAATACTGAATGAACCCAGAGAAACAATTATTCTTAATAATATAAAATAAAACCAGGCGAGGAGGCAGGGCAAAATCTTAGGGAAAGGACGAGGGGGCAAAATGTCAAAAAGACCTACATTCCGTCAAATACGCTGATAAATCCACACGATTTTCTGTATTTTGACAATTTTTTTTTCCCACGATGTTGACGAAATAAACCGCTGCAAAAACAAGACCGTACTGCGGGATTCGAACCCTGGTCAAAACGCGCTATCAATACAGCGAGCTATCCAATGTAGCCACACAAAGCGACTCGAGTTGACGTCTTCTTTAGCAATATATACCAACGGTTTCGAAAGTGCGATACGTTAAAACCGTAGTGAAAGTACGCATGCGCCGTGCGAGAAAATCTCGTGGGAATAAAAATTTAGCCCCCCGCCCATACTACTATATGGCGCCACTCCTGGTCTAAATGTCTATTTTGAGATTTGGGGACAGTTCATTCATGGACGAGTGATTGCAGATTTTTTAATCAACTACAACGCGTGCACACAGCTGGTGGGAATTCAGTTAATATATTTACTTTCTGTTAACCAATTATACACTTAAACTTTGGTGCAATTAACCCATCTCATTTCACATGTTTGACTATGCATACATTTCCGGATTGACAAATTTGTGATAACATTCTTGAAATATGAAACTTTGAGTGATAAAAATTTTCTAGCTTTTGTAAGGTCTCAGATCCATAATTTAGACAAAGTCGAATTCACTGATTGTGTTTAATCTTAAAGGCACATACATAGTGTCTCAAAATATTGTGCAAGTGAAAAGCGCCGTCTTTGGCAATTAGAAAATACTTTGTGAAGTGCTAGTACATGTATGTCAAGGGCATAGTCTTAGCTTTCAAATGCCATTTGTTCTGCTCAATTTGCTTATTTTAATCTCGAGATATGTTTGAGTAACCACGAAAGTGCAAAATCAATTGTGCCACTTTTACTAGGGAAGAGGGCCTGATTCCATCATTGACTGTTTAGCAAAAGTGGCAGTGTGATTTTACCTTTTTGTTGTTAACATAACATATCTTGAGATTACCACCAGCAAATTGAACGAAACAAACGGAATTTGAAAGCTGGGACTGTGTTCTTGACGGTGATGTAAGCATCTTATCACAAAAGTGTTTTCTAAGTGCCAAAGAGGGCACTTTTTACATACACAATTATTTTTGAGACACGCTGTACAACCGAAAACACATAACGGTATAATAGTCCTAAACAATAATCAACCTCGTCATTTTCAGGACCGATAGTCACGAAAACGCATTCCAAGTGACTACTGTAAATCTACAAAATTATTTTCAAGCTATTTTCCCCCGTTGTTTGCATTTGCGGTTTCTAAACAGTCGCGAATTACTTTCTCCCACACAATTTAGATAAACATTATCTACCCACATAGTTCGTATGGATTAATGTTTGTAAAAGCGTTTCCCGCTGCAGGCCTTATGCTTTTATGGAAATGCACCTCCTCCCATTTCATTACTATAATTATGCTGTATTAATCTGTTCATTTTAATGATTTAGTGGAAGGAAATAAATGTTATTTTGAATCTTGAATCTTAAGTGTGTTGACCAGCACTTTGAAAAGATTCTTCACTTTTTTCAAAGGTTTTTAACCACTTGTCATCAGCATCTTGCTTGACGTAATATTTCAGTGTACAGGCGGGCGATACGATTGTGGTATTAGCTCGTAAACATCAGTTTGAGATAACATGAACCATTTGCCACTAGCTATCCACAAGTTTCCTTTAAATAGTTGAATTCCCTCAAAAGTATTTTTTATTGAACAATACGTTATTATCAACAGATGTGATACAAAAAGTACCAATGCAACGGTCAATATTTAATCAATCGCCCACCCATCCAATTAAACTAGGGTATTTGAGTGACACATAACTCGACAATTTGGCATACTACTAACACCTTTTCATGATATAACCATAACCGTGACATTAAGGTTAATGCCTGTGAAAATACTTGAGCTATTTTGTGACTCGTTACATCTTTCCTACATCCAAAATTTATAAAATACATGTATATGTATTAAATATATATATATATAGTATATATTACTAAATAGTGTATAGTATAATATAGATATATTATATAATAATATATACTAATATATATATATAAAAGATATTTTATATATATAGTAATTCTAATATATAGTATAGAATAAATATAATATATATATATATATATATTAGGTATTATTTTTATAATGTGATCTGTGAAAAGGTGGGCAGACAACTTATTGCAACAGTGGCGGTCGGTTGTGAACCAACTAATTATAATAGCACAAAGAAGTAGTCGAAGGCGGAGCGTGCTGTTAGTTGATTCCACATTTATTTGTAGGCCAAGCTTCGACTGATTAAGCCTCCTCAGGTGCTGTGAGATGCAAATACAAAAGATACTATCATGTACATGAGTAGAGTTGGCTAGAATAAAGTAATTTCGATATAACATAATTGTGAAACATATTACACATTGTAATGAGGATGTTACAAGTATTATGCCGAGCGAGGGAATCTAAATCAAAAAAGACAGCATAATTGAATGTAAATAAGATATATGGAAGGGCTATAATTTTATATCACAAATAAGTATTGTAAGTGTAGTTATAATATGATCCATTTAGAGATACAAATAATGATTTGTATCTCTAAATGGATCATATTATATTCTAATTTACAATAGCTGGTTTTAGATATAAATATGAGCTCATAATATATATACAGTCAAATTATGATGCAGGATTTCCTAGGCGGGGGCATATAAGCTTTAAACTTCCTCATTAGCAATGTGTATATTTTCACAATATGCGGTTATAATTCGAAATTATTACTTAGACAATTAGCCGCATGTACATGATATATACTGTTTGTGAGTCTTCAGTCGTGCACAGCCCTGAGGAAGCTAATCATCGCCGCGAAAACAAGGCTTGGGCTCAAGTAAATGTGGAATCACTAACAGCTAGGCGGTCGCCGGCTGTGTAACTCATTCATTCGTCCTATAATAAATATACTATATATTATAGGTATATATATATATAATCAAGTATATAGTATATATATATATTATAATATATCGTCATTATATAACGGACATTATAGTAACATTATATATACTATCAGTATAGAACATATATACATGATAGGTATCATGATATGAGCATATAATATATATACATACTATGAAAGAGGCGCGTTTCGCAATAAAGTAGCGACATCCATTTGGTCCAAAATGGAATTTTGTGGACATAAATTCGTACTCATTGTCAGTTACTGCTATACACAATACTATAAAGACTTTGCTGAATGCTAATTGCAAAGTGTAAAACCAATTGGCTCACAAAATCAGTCCCGGTCCAAATAGGTAGCTCATGGCCATTTTAGTTCGGTTCCAAAAGGTATCTACATATCCCATTTATTGGAAAAGGACCAATCAGGAGAGCAGCTATTGCTGTGATCTTCTACGCGAACGCTTCTAACGGCTTGGATTGGCTTAAATTGGGCGAAAACAGACCAAAAAAATAGAAATTGGATGGCGTAAAAACAAAGGCGAAAGCGACAAAAAAAAGCAGTGCAAGAGAGTTAACAGTATTCATGGTATCGGGCGCATGATAATGTTTTCACTTGTGTAGTTACGTGTGGTTGTATTGGAGTTTGTAATTAGCATGTATAAATGTACGATGTGTGTAGTGTGTGTTGTTGTTTGTGTGTAGTGATGTGTGTGTGTGTGTGTGTGTGGTCGTGTGTGTGTGGTGGTGTGCAACAGATACCTTTGTACAGAGAATGCTTGCATGTGTATTATGAGAAAGTGTGTAGTTATGTGTAAGTGTGGTGTATGTGTGTATGGTTGTTGGTGTGTGTGTGGTGTGTGTGTGTGGTGAGGTAGGTGTGTGTGTGTATGTTGTATTTGTGTGATGCGTTTGAGCTGCGTGGCGGTCACGCAGCAACGAGCGTGGCGTGTATGATGTGTGTGTGCGTGAATGCCTGTGTATGTTTGAATGTTCGTGTGTGTGCGAGATCGTGTGTTTGTATGTGTGTGTGTGCGCGTGAGTGCATGTGTGTGTGTATGTGTGTGTGTCTGTGTGTCTGTGTGGGTATTGTGCAGATATGCGTGTGCTTTGTGTGCATATGTAGGCTTCTTTTGAGGCCTCCACTTGATTAAATTGATGCATTGTAATTTACAGTCAAGGAAAATTTCGGTTCCAAAAGGTACTACATCCAGTTTCGGTTCCAAAAGGTACTACATCCACCAAAACAAAAAATTGATTAATTTATTATAAATAAATCCTTGGACTTAGATTTTTTTGAAGAGTGGTGTAACTTTTGTATCATACAGTAGTACAATCAAGGAAAATATTATTGGAAACTGAGATTGCTAAATATGTCAATTAGAATATCGCGTTTTTCTCAGAACTTGAATTTATGGATGTAGTACCTTTTGGAACCGAACTCTTCATATATACATATATATACATATACATATATATGCATATATATACATATACATATATATATGCATATATATATACATATATACATATATAAATACATATATATTATACATTATATAACACTATATAACATTATATATATATATAACATTCGTATATATATATATATATATATATTACATATTTTATATGTAAAATGAAATTAAAATTAATTTCCAGTTCACACATGCAGACAGACAAACAAACAATCAAACAATCAAGTACAATTGGACTTCACAGGAAAATAAAATCCATTTTGTTGTTATACTAAATTACAGATGACATGTAGCAAAACATTCGTAATACATACCGCCCTTCACAAATTTGTCTATTCAACAAAAGTTAGTGAAAATTGTTGCTGAAATACCCCTTTCCACTTTTGGGAAGCAGTCCATGTATATTTTGTTGAGTGAAATGACTTTTTGTACAAATTCGTAACAACCCTTTTATGATGATATAAATAGAACATTTATATCGATCAATACGTGATGTACTGGAAGGTACACATTTCACAACATTATTATACAAACATTGACTTCGTGTTTCTCACTGATGTAAACACGCACATGTGCATGCAATATTGATGAAGGCAATTTGTTTAACTCTCTACCAGCAAATTGTTAATGGTTTTTGAAAATATAAATATTACATAAAGTGGTATCGAGCATTGCACATTTAATTATTTATACATTTTCTAACATATCCTACCTTTTGTATTTCTAAACATTTATTTTGGCATCTCAAATTCTATACTTCTCCTTGCTTTCCTTTTATTCTATCATAACGAAGGGAAATTTGTAATATCATAAATTGAAGCTTTTATATACGTCTGGATTCTGTATTCAGCTGCGTAATCCAGGCATAAACTATGATATTCAGTCCATATAAAATAAAATATCAAAACGTTCACTCGTAATCTTTCTTTCAAACTGAAATTAATTAAAATTCTTCGTAATACGCAGACTTAGTATTTCGTACTTTTTCATATCATTTTTCGTTGGTTTCTTTTCTAGAAATTCTACTTTTACCTGAAAAAAATATATCACGAAATTACCAAAACCTCAACACACATCATTATGCTGACAGATTGCTAGCACAGAAATTTACATGTGGGACAATGATAGTTGTGAATATTTCAACGCTAGGGTCATCGACGAAAAAAAAATCCCCTTTTCAGATGATATAACCTTATATATATATATTCATATAACCTTAACACCTTATTAACCCTTTGGATGCTATAATGTAAAATATAGTCACAAATCTCGGGGGTCCCCCCCCCGAGATTTTTCATAAATTAATAAAAAAAACCCTAAAGACATTCAGAATCTGTTATTGCTGGGATATGACTTTGGGGCATGAAGCTTTCAAATTAACAAACAATCCCCAAAACTAAACTTGGGCTTTAAACTACTAAAATCTAGAACTATCCATTGCACGAGGAGTGAACTATTTCCATATAATGCAAGTATCAAGTTAGTTTTGATAACAGCAGGACAATGAGAGAAACATATTAATGAAAGTTTGGTGAAAATCCACCAAAGAATACTGGAGTTATGAACTTTAAACTTATTAACAGCTCCCCATAATATAAATTTCATAAAGCGCCATTTTCTCAGAAAATTTAAAATGATGTTACCTATGCATTTCATTTATAATTAGAAAAATTATTTCATACATGCTTCTATCATGTCTATGAAAAAAAAATAAATTGAATTATCATGAATCAATAAAAAGTTGCAATTTATTGAACTTATATTGCATGACATGATGGGGAGCTGCTCGCATGTGACGTCACAAAATTAAATTTTTGAACCTTCATAAACTCCGCTATTTTTCGGTAGATTTTCGCCAAGCTTTCATTAATATGTTTCGCCCTTTGTCCTGCTTTTATAAAATCAATTTGATCTCAGGGTGGACCTTGCCTTTAACATAACGAGGTGAACCAATTCAATCTGTTATCTGAATGTGTCTACATATTGATTAGAAGTGTAATAACTCATTAGATGATAAAACAGCCTGTGAACAAAACAGTTGATGTCATTGTATCTCAAACAAGTATTTTTTATGTTTAAACCTTTTCAATTAAATTTGAAATCCAATTAAGGTTAATCCTTGTTACTAAATGTGGTAAGAAATTATTCTAAATAGTTTCAAACAGGAGTAACTGAATGTGTTAAAAACATAAAAGGTGTAAATATTTGAATTTTTCAACAAGAGCTGGATTTTCCGAAAAACGCTAAATTCAAGTCAGTGATTTTGGACAAAAAATACATTTCTTTGCCAGAGGTTGTACACGTCGGGCATACAAAGTATAATATAGATATTTTGTACTAGGTTATATGAATTTGTTTTAAATTTGACTCTCACACTGTAGTTACAAAGGTAAACATACAAATATCAATGTCTCATTTTCGTAAAAAAAATCGAGTTATCGCCACTTGAAACAAGTAATTATAAGCTACGTGATGTAAACATAAAAAACTATACACACAGGGGGAAAACATCTGAAAATCCCATCACACCAAGCGTACACGGTGTAGATTAATCTTATGATCCATGCATGCCCTCCTTAACCCTTTGAGACGACGGGCTTGTACAAAAGCCCATTGCATTGCACATTCAGAGACAGTGGCGTATCTAAGGGGGGGGGGGCAGAGGGGGCACGTGCCCCGGGCGCCAATTTAAAGGGGGGGGGGACGCAAAAAAATGCAAAAAAGAGAAAGAGAAAGATGAAAAAAGGAAGGAAAATTATGAACCTTATAGGAATTATGCGCCCCTCCCTCCCAGTCCACAGGGTATAGTGCGTTAGAAAAATGGGTTTACCAGTACATAAATGTTCTAAAGCTGGGTCGCTTCGCTCCCTCGCATAATTTTGCAAGACAATCTACTAGTATTACGCTTGAGCGGTCTTTCCTTTGCATTTATAGTTACGCCAATAAGTTTGGGCCGGAGGTGGGGGGGGGGGAAGGGGCGGATCTAGCTTTTTGCTAAGGAGGTTTGACCCAGGGGGCATCGATCAATTTTTTCGGATGGGAGGGGGCAAAAGTGAAAAAATGTCAAAAATTTTCGGCGCGCTCTGCGTGCCAAGTTGCAATATAAATTAAAAATTTGTGCTTGTTTGATACTATTTTATGCTAAATTTAACGGTGTTGTAGTGTTTTCCAATGGTTTAAAAACCTGATTTTTTTTTCTATATACACATCACGTTTTCACTTCGCTGCCTAAGGGGGTATTAAAACCCCTGACCCCCGTAGATCCGCCACTGGGGGAGGGGGCAATTTGATTGTTTGCCCGGCGCCATAAGCCCTAGATACGCCACTGTTCAGAGACGAGGAGCTACTACAGAAGCCCATTATGACAACAATTTCGGTCAAACACATCACGTTTTCACTTCGCTGCCTAAGGGGGTAGTTAAAACCCGTGACCCCGTAGATCCGCCACTGGGGGAGGGGGCAATTTGATTGTTTGCCCGGCGCCATAAGCCCTAGATACGCCACTGTTCAGAGACGAGGAGCTACTACAGAAGCCGCAGAAACTATATGACAACAAATTTCGCAAACGTTGGATAAACATGTAGCGTTTCTTCCTTAATGCGTCCATCCCAAACTTACATATTTTTACCAATAAAGTAAGAAAACGAATATTCTTGTGAATAATTTTATTTGAAAAACAGGAGTTTTTATTCGTTTAAAGTCAATCACATGCAAATCGCGATCTTCTCTGATATGAGCAACATGCCGTATACAGTGGCATCAGAGCCAAAGAGTGTCACCCTTGCGTCAATGTAGTACTGAAAGTTAAACACTTGTAGCTACTGTAGGCACTGACTCTACCCTTGTTGGCGGCCCTTTCGAGCGTTTCCGTGTTTTGGCCGTAAGTTGACGCACGAGAACAAACTCTTTGAAATGTCTGCGAACCCTTCACTAGCAAACGCGTAAAAGATCGGATTGGTGGCGCTTTAGAACAAACAGATATTAGCAGCTGTGCAAATACGAATAAAGTCTAGTTGTCTGCGTGATGCTATCGTCATAAGCCAACCAAAGGTGACACAATGAGAGGGATCCAGGACAGGGCAAAGAGTATGACGAGCACTAAGATCTTGATACTCCGTCGCTTTTGGTCGGAAATGCGTCGGCTATTTGGAGCAGAGGCGCCCGCCAGTTGGGTTATGGTCAACTGCCGCCATATTACCCAGTAACACACCGCAATAACGGCCATTGGGATGACGAAGAGCAGTACGGTCTCCAGCAGGAAGAACGGGCCCATTCCGCCATTGAATATGAATTCCTGACACCGTCCGTTCGAGGCTATACCAGCGACCACTATAGACGGTATCTGAATAACGGCAGACACTGTGTGAACATCATAAACAAAGGCACAATGAAAGCGAAAAAGCAGGATTAATAATAATAAACATAAATTTATATAGCGCAGCTACTATCTGTATATATTCAGCTGCGCTGGTTCTGAACTCCTGTTTACTTAATTCTACGCAAAATACATGTACATGTGTATATATTAACAGAACAAATATGATTTTAACTTACATTTGAAGACATTTAAGGAGGGTGAGCTACGAATTTCAATAGGCAAGCTATTCCAAAGTTTTGGGGCGGCAATGGCAAATGCACGGTCCCCGAGAGTGATTTTGGTTTTGCCATGGGGAATTTGAAGTAACAATGTATCTGTGGAACTGCGCAGGCTATGACTGTGAGACTGGACTTTGCGTTGAAGCACATCTGTTATGTAGCTAGGAGCCTGGCCACATAAGGATTTATACACAATTAACAGAATTTTGAAGGAGATTCTTTGACGTATTGGCAACCAATGGAGTTCTCTAAGAAGAGGTGCAGTTGAAGTAAATTTCGATTGACAGTATACAAGTCTTGCGCATGCATTTTGGACTCTCTGTAGCCTACAGATAAGAGAGTCCGGCATTCCGAATAACAAACCATTGCAATAGTCTAGCTTACTTGTAATGAGAGCGTGAACAACCAATTTAATACTTTAGAAGGTCTTTTTATGACGTAACTACTTTATAAACAAATACATTGCTCAACGCTTCTGTTGTACAAATTTCATGGGAAAGTGTTTAGTATTTTGTAAACAATCGCAATCAGGTCTCATTGTGCTTTGTATGGGACAAATTTCCAGATTAATTCAATCATAAATGAACAATTATTTTCTCCACAGGTAATCAAATTCAAGGCAAATCATTCCAGCCATGAGATGGTATATACGTCAGTACATGTTTCAATCTGTTTGGTTCTCGGGATATTTTGTCTTCTCCCAATCTTGCCAATGCCAAGTTCCAACGTTGAGAGAGAAAAGAAAAGCGCCCTCTTTCAATTCTACTCTGTAAAGCAAAGAAAGACCCTTTGCAAATCAGTCTGAGTACTGAAAGGGCCATCCACCCTATGAGAGGAAACAATAAATAAATAAATAAATAAATAAATAATTAAATAATAAATAAATAAATAAATATATACATATATATATAAATAAATAAATAAATAAATAAATAAATAAATAAATAAATAAATAAATTAATTAATATATTTTATAACATTTAGCAATGAGAATGTGAGATTAGTGTTGTAGCAAGGGTTGGCTTTAAAAAAAGATTGAGCTGGAAAACGTCTTAAATTATGATTGTCACTTGTGCAATCTATTTTCGTCTCTTTGGAACTAAAACAAAATTATTAATGTATTGTTCGGATAGGAGATAAGATTTTGTGGCAACTGTGGGACTAGAGAAAGATCTAAGGATTATTGAAAGAGCTCCCTCACCTGTCCAAATAATGCCAAGGTGGAGAGCAACTTTACGAGAGGTTCGGGTTGCAAGTGACGTCACGGGATGAACGATGAGACGATAACGATCGAAGGCGAGATACGCTAGCGTGAAACACGTGACCTGGTTAGACAGCTGTTACGAAGAGACGTAAATTGTTTAGTATTAATAATGGTAATAAAACGCGTTTCATACATGTAGTTTCTAAACACTATAGAAGATAAATAATTAAAATTTGAAGTATACACATGAAGCTAGTAACTTGGAACAAAATACAATACAATTAACACACATTGTAAATTATAACTAAAGTAACGAACATGAATTAAATTAAAGGTACTAAAGTGCAAAATAAAATAGATTGTAAATTTTAAATTAAAACTAAGGTAACGAACATTAACTATATTGAATGTTCTAAATTGTAAAATAAACTTAATTGCAATTTGTAAATTATAACTAATGTAACAAACATTAAATAAATTGAATGTACTAAATTGTAATATGAACTAAATTGTATAGTAGTAAACCATAAGCAGCCATTTCATACTTGTGTCACGCGAGTCACGCATGCTGTGTCTTACGAGTCACATGTCAGGGTATAGATGATTGATTTACTTGATCAAGTATTGGATTCGGCTCCAATATTTTCTCGGTTTTGATCTATACCCTTTTTTACGACTTGTGTGACATGAAACATGCGTGACTCGCGTGACATTTACGTGGAATGGCTGTAAGAACATTATGATAAACTAAGTTAGCATAAACATAAATTACATGAATAGAGCGAATAGCTGGGGCGAGTAGATTGGGTTTGAGTAATTGCTTGTATGATTCAACCGTATGAGATTCACGGACGTGGATGGGTAAGTTGTTCTAGAGTGTGGGTGCAATAACACTGAAGGCGCGGTATGGGTAGTCATTCATTAACTTTGTTTGTAGGTTGTATAATGATATTCAAATGGGACATTAATAAACACCCCAAAATGCAAAGGTTGTTTAAATGATTCTCACACGATCAAGATGTCCATGAGCGTATATCATCATGAATATAAGCGTCAGCCGGAAGGCTTATTCTCACAATAATGTATTTAAGTGGAAATGTTGTGTTATGTTCTGTGTCTCGTCTAACATGTCTAAGTAAAGTGTAAGATTAATAATCTCTGAAAAAATTCGTTCACGTGGACTGAATTCACAGACTTAAATCATTTTTTTTTCTTTTTAGAATCGAAGTTTATCCTGCGGGAATTAATCTCGTGTAAGATTGAAATTGACATTTTGTGATACGAAATTTTGAAATTGGGTCTCAAGGGCAAAACTCATATAGAAAGTGTAATTGGAAACTTCGGGAAGTCCCCCCAAAAGTTTAGTAAAAACCGAGAAACATTGTTTTCATGAAACTGAAACTATACTGACTGCAGAGAAGCTGGGGGTTGTTTAAAGAAAGAATCAATTCAGTGGGTAACACATCGTTACTTGGATTACCACAATCGACATATACACCAATGTCCTTCGTTTGCCCCCCCCCCTAAAAAAAACAGCTAGGATCGTTACAACTATTCAGCGCACGGTTTATGTATTGGGTAATCTCCAAATGTCGGCCTCCAGTACCTACTGCTGTATTTGGCCGCGCTGAATTGTAGCTGTAGCCGGAAAAATACGTAACCATCTTAATTCCCCTCTTTGAAATTTGAGTGGTCCAGGCCATGTTTATTTGTGCGCTAATTCTGAGCAAGTCTTATTGACTGTGCTCACAACTTGTTGGTCATTTGGGCGACTTTGAGCTAAAAAAATACCATTTGGGGCAGTTTCTTGGAAACTTTAAATCCACAGGCTAACAATGGCCACAGTTTTAAAAAATCTGAACTCCATAATCCCCATGCTCTGAGTGTCTTTGATAAAGTCTACAAAATGAAGCCCTGAAAAATCGTATTTCAAAATGATGATTTAGTGCTTTCTAAAATCTACAAGCAGTGTTGTAATGACTCGACTCGACTCGACTCGACTCGAGCTTAAACTAAAATGACTCGACTCGACTAGAGACTCGACCCCTTCGTGACTCGACTCGACTCGTGACTCGACCACTAGCT
>JZLH01S0128971.1:128197-144096 GCA_001188425.1 Eucidaris tribuloides
AAACGTCAGCCGGAAGGCTTATTCTCACAATAATGTATTTAAGTGGAAATGTTATGTTATGTTCTGTGTCTCGTCTAACATGTCTAAGTAAAGTGTAAGATTAATAATCTCTGAAAAAATTCGTTCACGTGGAGTGAATTCACAGACTTAAATCATTTTTTTTTCTTTTTAGAATCGAAGTTTATCCTGCGGGAATTAATCTCGTGTAAAAAAAAAAATTTGGGGTATATCCTCCTTACCACTGTCTTATGAAGATAGGAGGTGCTTTACTTCTTCGCTGTGTGTTTTCTTCATTGTGAGACCAAACATAATTTTGCCAATTTTTGTTTGTTGGAAATCTTTCCAAACCATCGAAACCGTTTCACGGGAAATATAAAACCAAATTACGATGCTAGGGTGAATTAAACATCCCACCCCTATACGGAGCAAAATAAAAATGTTAAATTTTGTGTTCCAGCCACTCTGCCGTAGGTGTGTCTGCATAAGATAATCTCTCGGTTTTAGAGGAGAAAGGAGAACGAATATTCATTGACTTCATTTCAAATATTTTTTTTTATTTTCCAAGAATAAATTCACTAGGACATCATTATAAAAAGACCCCTTCAACCCAAAATGTAAGCTTTATAGTGTATGTTGCAATACTTTCGAGTAGGGAGGGTATATCAATTGTTCTTACGTGCCTGATGATCGTTAACTGCTTTTCGCAAAACCACCAGGGGTTTTCGCCCCCTCTTAAGATTTTACTCTGACGCCGCCCCTACCTTTAAGGTAGTGGATCTTTTTTGCATGCCTAAAAATTAACAGTGTGTAAATACAATGGCATTTAGAAGAAAATGCCATCTGGGAACCTTTAGCAAAATATAGGAGCTCGAAGCTCAGTTTTAGTGGAATTATAGTGACCGTTACTGGTTAGACTCTGATTTGATTTTGTTTTTCTCGCGAGAAAAAAAATTACTGCCATAGAACGTACACTAAACGGCTATTGTTTTTCTTTCGCATTTTCGAAATTTTGAAATTGGGTCTCAAGGGCAAAACTCATATAGAAAGTGTAATTGGAAACTTCGGGAAGTCCCCCCAAAAGTTTAGTAAAAACCGAGAAACATTGTTTTCATGAAACTGAAACTATACTGACTGCAGAGAAGCTGGGGGTTGTTTAAAGAAAGAATCAATTCAGTGGGTAACACATCGTTACTTGGATTACCACAATCGACATATACACCAATGTCCTTCGTTTGCCCCCCCCCCCAAAAAAAAAAACAGCTAGGATCGTTACAACTATTCAGCGTACGGTTTATGTATTGGGTAATCTCCAAATGTCGGCCTCCAGTACCTACTGCTGTACTTGGCCGCGCTGAATTGTAGCTGTAGCCGGAAAAATACGTAACCATCTTAATTCCCCTCTTTGAAATTTGAATGGTCCAGGCCATGTTTATTTGTGCGCTAATTCTGAGCAAGTCTTATTGACTGTGCTCACAACTTGTTGGTCATTAAATTTTGGGCGACTTTGAGCTAAAAAAATACCATTTGGGGCAGTTTCTTGGAAACTTTAAATCCACAGGCTGACAATGGCCACAGTTTTAAAAAATCTGAACTCCATAATCCCCATGCTCTGAGTGTCTTTGATAAAGTCTACAAAATGAAGCCCTGAAAAATCGTATTTCAAAATGATGATTTAGTGCTTTCTAAAATCTACAAGTAGTGTTGTAATGACTCGACTCGACTCGACTCGACTCGAGCTTAAACTAAAATGACTCGACTCGACTCGACTCGACTCGAGCTTAAACTAAAATGACTCGACTCGACTAGAGACTCGACCCCTTCGTGACTCGACTCGACTCGTGACTCGACCACTAGCCGACTCGACTTGACCATGACTCGGACTCGACCGGCCTGTTGACTCGACTCGACCCTTTTCGACTCGACTCGACTCGACTTGACTCGACTTGACTCGACTCAACTGAACTCAAATCGTACCTTGTAGATAGGCTAGTATACAAAATAGAATTCTAGAGCGTCCAGCTTGCCCCCTTGTGTAGAGTACTACTGGTACTATAGTATCCAACTCTATGGTTACAATCGATATGGATTGTTGTAGATTGATATTATAGTACCTCTGTGGTAGATCAATATATTGAGTACGCCCTGTTGTGTTCTAAAGTATCCAACTGAATGGTTACAATTGATATAGATTGCTGTAGATCGATTATAGTGCCTCTGTGATATCGATTGTAACCATAGAGTTGGATACTTTAGGACTTTAGAGGGCGTACTCAATTTAAATACATGGGCCATTCCGACGTGACAGACGGGACATCCATCCCTAACTTTGTTAGCCGTATCACATTATTTTTTCAAATTTGGTAAAACACTGATTTGATTTGCTACTTGTAAGGAACCAAGTACCACTTCTTTTTCGAAATTATGACAACATAAATTCTCGAGACTGCTTACGTTCTTGAGGGTGGGGTCGCAAATTGACTGTGACAGACGGGACATGAGTTTACCACACATTTTGCGTTTTGACAAATTCGTAGAGATCCCTCCTCAGTGAATGATTTTGAAACAGGATGTGGTTTTGCAAGTTGCAGCTTGTCAGGACCTTGTTACAATACCACAGACTAATCAAGAAAAATCTTTTCAATTTTCTGGAAAAATGGCAAACTATGATCGTGACAGACGGGACACAAAAAACGTGACATACAGGATGCATTGAAAATGTACATAAATAGCAAAAAATGGACCTTTACTGCATAACCTTGCTGCCAATCATGATTTAGAACCTTACCTAATATTTGACAGCATGGCCTCTCGCAGAATCTAAACCTTTTTTTTTAAATTGGATGACGTTTATGATTTCCTTAGTCCCACATGTGTAAATTTGTTTGGTAAAAGTAAATTGTGACAGACGGGACAAGATTTAAGTATTGATAATTATCTTTATAATTTACATTTTTAAAAAGTTCAGGGTATATATAATCTACGTTACATCAAAAGATGACAATCACAAAATTTTATTCAAATCTAATCATTCATTCATCCTGCACAATAAATAGTTCGCAAAAATTGTGACAGATGGGACAAGCAGAACTGCTACTCAGATCTGAATCCGAGTGTATGATTGTGTTATTAGCTAGGTGACACATAACAATATGCATTGTAGGATTGGTACTTAAATTGTATTTAACCATTATATCTGTCTTGTTTAGTATTCATGTTGTGCTTTGATCAGTTGGGTGTAAATGTGTGGGTCTGTCATGGGTACAGGAAGTCAGGCGACCATATCAGACATGAATGATTTACTACAAAAATCCATGTTGACTCGACTCGACTCGGCTTGCCACGTTGCGTCGACTCGCGACTCGACTCGACTCGAAATTTCTGTTGACTCGACTCGACTTGACTCGAAATTTCTGTTGACTCGATTCGAATTGACTCGAACGTTATAAAAATAACTTGACTCGACTCGAGACTCGAACCCATTATGACTCGACTTGACTCGTGACTCGACCTCTCATCGAATCGACTCGAGCCCACCTTGACTCGACTCGATTACAACACTGTCTACAAGCACTCAAGTTGACCGGATTCAACTGCCCATTTCCTCCCAAAGACTTACTGTGTAGTAGATATCAGTCATTTTATCCGTGCACCGGAGTTCAAATTGTGTAGTAATGCATATCTTGCTAGTAGCAGCATATAGATTTCCGAACTTTTTTATCCTAGAGTGTTTATTTGTCCATTTAAACACTACTATATAGCTCAAATAGAAAAGTTTGACACGTTTTTTTAAATTGAAGGTCCACAATGTTAGCAGACAGAAAACGTTTTGACAAACAGATTGTACGTAAAAATATACCGGAAACAATCAATTACTCTTTTTAACCTATTTGCATGAAACGCCAACAGTTTTACTTTCAAACATGTGGGCGATGTTCCTATTAAACGAACAGACAGTCCATAACGTTACCATGTTCTAATCCATGTATACATTGTATGTGATTTCTTTTTTTTGGTATGAAAAACTGAAATCAATATTATGGTTTACACACGGAGATTCCGTGGTAATAAAATCATCATTATCGGTAACACACACCAAAACGTACTTAACTATTATACAATGTTTACCTGCTCAAAAAAATATAACATATAATCCAGTTTCTTGTGTGTAATCAGGAACTATAACTCTCATTTTTGTTGCTGGTAGTTTTCTACCTCATTTCAAACTGCACAATGATACATTAATCCACCATCTTTTGGAAATATATTATATATAATGACTTTTCATAATATATTCCTTCTTTGAAAAACATAATTACCAACAAATAGATGATATAATGGCTTGATATGCTTAGATGTTTGGTTTGGTCTTTAAGCATCACTTGGAAAAAAATACTTTGAATTCTCCTTCATTTATTTAAATATATATCTGAAGTATGAATAACCAGATCCAGAACATTTCCTACAGAATATTGTACTTCGTCAACTTTACACAAGAATTATTCCAAATTTATTGGTATAGAATACAGTTAAACTAAACGTGGTTGTAGTATTTATACTGACACGAAGCTTTAAAGCATGACGTAGCCCGGTAACGAACAGGAATAAGTTAAGAAACATTTTGGGGTAACTGTCAGTTCTTCCCAACCAATCAGATCGCACGTGCGCTGGGCTTGAGTTGACCTCACGTGACCGATCCATGCCGCCCGACGCGTAATTATGCACTTTTTGAATAATAAGGTTCCTCCACCCTGTAACTGTTTCGGCGATTTTGTTCTATGGAAAAAAATTGCAAAGACGTGAAATTAACAGACTTTTACTTATCTTGCTGAGGGTAAGTGTAACACAGTATCCCTACGTAGGATTTCATCACTATGTACCATACTTCTCACGATACACGATACTCACGTCATATTTTCTCTTAACTTATTCCTGTTAGCTGCCGGCTACATCTTCCTTTAAACACATGAAAAGAAACAAATATCTCGAGAGAAAATTTGTTAATCATTTGAATGAAAATTACCTTAAAACACATACTTTGCCAAAGTTCGCAAATATACGAGGGAAAATATTTTCTACTTGGTATTTGCATAATTTTTGCTGCGCGTATCTGTATACAGCCGTGTATCAAAAAAAAGTAGTACACTGTAGAAAAAAAATTATTAAAAATTGTTTTCGTTGATTTTGAGATTATTTTTGATATGAATATACCTTGTGAACCATAAGGCTATCTGATTTGAGCACTGTGGTAATTGAAGTATTTCACGCATCGAGTGAGTAGCACACCGCTTGCTGCCAAATCGCGGCCAATAAATGCATTTGCGCACAAATGTGTTTCTTATAATTCAATGTTAATGGGCCCTCACAGACCGTGCGTTTGCAGAAGCCTCTCAACTGATGTGCACAAGGATTGAATCCCACATGCTCAGAGAAGAGCCTAATATCATTTTGTGACAAGAAAAGACAAAAATGAAGGACGGATTCAGATATACCCCCTAATAGAAGAGAAGAGAATGTCATGTTTGCAAGATGAACTGTGAATTAAAAAAAATAGTTTTTTTCTTTTTTCAGGGGTGGGTGTTGGTATTCATCTGAATTATTGCTTTATTTTGTCTTTCTGTCACCAGAAATGAATGTAAGCGCTCTTCTCTTGAGCATGCTGAGGTTTTAGAATGTAGCAAAAATGGAAGCAATGATTCATTTAAGATACAACGCCACCCTATACCTTCTTCGCAAAACAAGATAAATGCCATTTTCTTCAGTTAACAGTTCATCTTGCAACATGACATTTTCGTCCTTTTTTAGGGTGGTACTTCTGAATCATTGCTTCATTTTTGTCTTTTTTTGCCAGCAAATTGATCACTTACATTTCTTCTTGACGCATGCTGAAGGATTCAAGGTCTCTGTGCACATCAGGTTGAGAGCTCTGCAGCACCGGTCAGTTGAGGCATTAAACATTGACTATAAGAACACAATTCTGTGCGCAAATGCATTATTGGCCTATTGGACAAAAGTGGTCTGTGCTCACTCATGCGTGAAATACTTTCTATACCAATAGTGTCATCAGATAGCTAAGGTCCAAGGTAAAATATTCATATCAAAAAATAATCTCTAGATCATGAAATATTTGCGTAATAATTTTTTTTCTGAGTGTCTACTTTTTTTTGATACAAGCTGTATAAACAAGGACGCAACAACATTTAGAATGAAATAAGAACAAATGCTTGATCTGTTGTTTAATGACTCAGAAAAAGAATGACCCAACTGGATTTTAACCTGTAACCTACTGCTCTCTGGGCAGCAACACTTCCACTAAGCTTTGAGTAACAACAATTTCAGCTAACTAGATTCAGGTATCCAAGAGTCAACTTTACTTCTGTATTAGTGGAGGCGTCGTGGCTTAAAGACACAATAACATTGTGGAACCCCATTAAAACACCCTAGAACACAAATCTTTGGATAGTTATGAAGTCATCTGCAAACTATGTACATATGAAAATTAGCATTATTCTCAGCTGCGTTAGTATACAGTGTGTCTCAAAAAAATTGTGCAAGTGAGAACTGCCCTCTTTGGCAATTAGAAAATACTCTTGTGACATGATGCTTACGTCAACGTAAAGTGCATAGTCTTAGCTTTCAAATACCGTTAGTTTTGTTTAATTTGCTTGTCTTAATCTTGAGATGTGTTAATTTGAATAAGAAAGGGTAAAATCGCGATTGTGCCACTTTTACCACAGTCCCGAGCAAAGTGACACAATTGTGATTCCACCCTTTTGTTGTTGACAACATATCTCGAGATTAAAGCAAGACAATTGAACAGAACAAATGGCATTTAAAAGCTAAGACTTTGCCCTTGTCGGTGACGTAAGCATAATGTCGCCAGAGTATTTTCTAATTGCCAAAGAGGGCGCTTTTTACTTGCACAATTTTTGAGACATGCTGCAGCACGTCTCAAAATATTGCGTGCTAGTATGGAAAATACTTGCTACATTTGCAGTTTGATGTTATGATGACTTCAATCTTCTCTTTGTTTAAATTTGTCAATTAAGAGACTTTTTGTAGACTAAATCATGGTATACAAACATTAGGGTGCCTAACACAATAATAAGCAAATCACCCTTTTCCGTGATACTCATATAGTTTTTCTGGCTGTAATGATACATTAGTCACTATGTGAAAAACTTACCCATTGCAAATATATTGCCCAGCTACACCCCATTAATTTGGACACATTTACGCCGAGTGTATCAAAGCAGGTCGGTACTGCGTCCAACAGTAGTACGGTGAAGTCCGTTATGGCAAGATTGGCAAAAGAAAAGTTGGTGACCGTTCGCATATCCTTGTTACGAAACACTATGACAATGGCAGTTACGTTTCCTGCAATGCCTCCGATAGCTATTGGCGCTATAAGACAAGCAAACACAATTCTCCATGCCGTGATTTCGTAGGGTACAGATGTTGGACTCGTCATATTGTTCTCGATATTGGCCCAGGTTGATTCGGGTGTGGTGAGTGAGAAATTACTATCTTCCATGGACCTGGGGGAATGGGATATCGGTGTTGATAAAGCCATCAGTATTGCTTTTGTTGCGTAGCTGATTATACCTTCTTCGCAATATTGCCACTTTCATCGACTGCACATGAAGCTGCCACGATTACTTAATTCATGTTAATCATGCACAACGAAAGTGATTTTAGCTAGAATGAATAGTATTTCGCGAAAGGTATAGAATACTCCATTAAACTTACCGTATATGGAGCGGAGAATTGGAAAGTCTGCAAGAGTATTCGCTATATACTGTACTGAAAGAACATTGTGGTAAATTTAGTCCTGGAAAATAAAAGTGTTGGTACCTATGAATTGATACTGAATGCCTCCAGGGTCTCTGTTTATCTACGTTTACATTGTTAACCAGGAAATAGCAGATAATATTTCTCTTTTGGTGTAATGCATATCGTAGGTCCAGAGCCAGGGGTGGTGATATAGCTGAGGCGCCGCAACGCTTTTGCAGACAGGCTACAGCACCCACTGAAACACTACAAATGATTAATGATGTTTTCTAGGTCCCTGAGGAAAGAGAATGCTGAGGATACTACAGCAAATCATACAAACGATTGATCACGGGGCCCTGAAATATCAATAATAGAATTGTAAAATTCTAACACTCTTCTCCCTATTTTTTATTTTTTTTTTGGTTTTGTTTTTCGCTGTTTTTTTTTTGCATGTGGCGTTCATTTCAATGTAATCCTGCGCTGGGCCAAATGTAAAATAAAAGATGGAAAAAGTCAGTCCTTTGGGATAAATTACTCTACAATCAAGGACAGTCTTTAAGGCTTCTGCAGCTTTAATTTCCTACTCAAATGTTTATTACTTAAAAAAAAAAATCAGCATCCGTACTCATTGTGACAGGTGAATTTGTATCAATGCACCAGAATAATTCAATACTGGGAAAATAAACGCTTGTTTCTCCATAGTAAGCAAGTAAAAAAAAAAAAACACTCCAGATGGGGTAAACATTGATATCATAACACTATGTTTCAACCTATTTTGGTCTTTAGGAATTTTTTTTACTTAACCCAATCATTTTACAGCCCGTAAAAGTGACTGGAAGGCAAGTGACTGTGGATGTCCACTGTATCGACATCAAAATAAGAACTCAATTATGCATGAAATTTATTTTTGTATTTGATTGTCATTTTTTGTGTTCCAATATCTCATTAATTTCTACAATTGCAATAACCTCATCATCTGACCATGTATTGTACTGAAATGTAACACGAAGCATGTTATAGTCCATTTACATAACATACCATTACTATCTGATACCCAGATGAAAATTGTATACAAGATAATCCCCTGAGTAAAATTGCCAACAAAAATTGGAAGAGGAAAAGCAACCGTCTACCATGCTCAAATCCGCGAGATGATGATATACGCCTGCCTGTCAGGGATGAGTGCCTCCCAAGCTGTCCTTAAGAAACTTGACTCAATAAAGCAGAAAGCATAATCGACAGCCTGCAGAGAACTGGCCATCACCAGCCCACGACACGCCTGGAGGGAGGTCGCCGCTTTTGCAGTCCTTTACAACCTGCGTACCATGTCTCAGCGTTCTCCAGGTATAATGCTTTCCATCGTGCAGGGGCTCGATCCGTGTTTCAGATGGGGGGGGGGAGGGGCAAAAGTGAAAAAAAAAACTTCAAAAGTTTTTGGCGGGCTCCACCAAAAATTCATCAATTTTGTATATTTGATGGTATTTTAATGCTACATTTAATGGTTTTTATACTGCTTTCCAATGCTTTGTAAACATATCCTTGTATTGCATATTATGAATTTTGCAAGTTGTCAAAATTATTGGGGGGGGGGGGCAAATCAATATGTTCCCTCCCCCCAATATTTTTATTGGTGGAGCGATCGCCCCCCGCCCCCCATGATCGACGCCTCTACCTGCTGTACACACCAGGTCGAACAAATCGTTCCATCACTTTCATGCCCGTGCATACTCGGGTTACGCCTACCAAACCGAAACACTAGACAGGGCATTTCTTCATTCTGCTATCAGGACATAGAACAACTTCAAAGACACAGCGACGTAAAAAAAATCTAAGAAACTATATGCACTCCTTCCTTTAAACAGTGAGTGACCAAACACTTTATGTGACTTAGTACTCAGGACGAAAGTGAGCTAACCATTTCGTTTGGCCTTTTCTGAAATTACCCTTAATGGGATGCCTTGAATTGGTTGTTTGCTACTGCACTTGTTTGAGTTGTTTGGTTACAATGATCAATGTGTCCCATTCTAGCAAACCCGGTGTTTGTCGGTCGGCAATTTACAATTCACAGAAACTGGCTCTAAAGAACAAAACAATGATCCTGCACAAAATCAGAAAATGAAGTTGTACTAGCTTTCCTTATAACTATTGAATTTTTGTGAATAACAGTAGCTTGTGAAGTCTTCTGTGCAATAGATACAATAATTTGAATTTAATATCTGCCACAAAGCGCCTGGTTTTGTTGGATCCAGTCACAAATGCTCATTGACTTTGATTCACGAAAACTTTCCTTGAACAAAACTAACTAAACGCGTTACCTTTGAGATTCTGTAATTGTCAATACATGGCACATTCAGTTTACGTAGGTAACGGGTTAACAAGGAAATCTTCGTATCATTTTTCTTGTAAAACGATCCCTCACCTACAGTTTAGTTCAGAAATGACACACCCAAATTGTTGAAATGTGGGCATATCATTTGCGTAACCTAATTCGCAGATGTAATTTTGTCAAACTTGGACACACTAATCATCGCGCAGACTATACGCGTAAATCACGCAGATAGACCCGTTAGGTAGCTGTTTTACTCGGCTATGCAACGCATATCTGCCATGTATCTAACAGTAAGTAATTCTCATGAACTTCGTATGTTGCACGCAAATAGGTTGCAGGCCACGTCAAATTTTATCAAGCTAATACATAAAAGGCAGTTGAAAAAATGGGTCTCATACATCTTTAAAGGGAGGAGGAGCCGGCAACTAACAGACATAAGTTAAGAAAATAAATGACATTGTATGTGAGAATTATGGTACATGGTGATAAAGACAGCCTAAATAAGGGGTACTGTGTGATACTCACCCTCAGCAAGGCCCTATAAATTAGTTAATTTATGTTCATTTTACGTCTTTGCAAGTTTTATCTCCGGATAAAACTTGCAGAAACAGCTATAGGGGGAGGAGCTTATCGATTCAAACGGTGAATACATTACCACGGCACGACTAACACACGTCGGGTGGCAAGCATCGGTCACGCATGGTCACTTCCACGCCAGTGCACATGCGATCTGATTGGTTGGCAAGAACTCAATTTTTTTCTTAACTCATGCCTGTTAGTTGCTGGCTCCTTCTCCCTTTAAGTTTTCCTTATGCAAATGAGAAACTACAAGTGTAATTGTACTTGTAAAAGGCCGTCTGTCTTTTTTTTTAGTAAGTAACAATAGTCGGATTTTTAGAGTACGACTGCACGACTATAGCTTTTAACATGACTGATGTTAGTGGAGTCCATCCCCTCGCAGCTGTTCCAACCTTGCAAGCGCACAGTAGGATCAAGTTTGCACCTCTTAGCCATGTCACACTGAGAGCACCTTTACGGGTACAACTTTGCACCTTTCTTTCCACCCTGTGTGTGGGAGTTTGTGACATGTATTCATGTATTTGGTTTCATTTCATATGCGAAGAACAATTAACAATTAGTGTAGTATTACAGGATTAAATTCAGAAATGAATAGCGTCGTAAAACTGTTTTTTTTTTAAGGGAAAGAAAAACTGTCTATATTTTCAGGAAGGATAACAATTGTCCTTGTTGAAAGTGGTGACATTTATTATCTGGGGCTGGATATTTAACTTTGGACAGTTTTGTGCAAAGTGAACATTTTAACACATCCTAACATGATGCAATATATTGTCAATGTATTTGTACCACAGATTTTTCATCACATTAATATTTGATTTTTTTCTTAATAAAAAGACTGTTCAGTTCAATATCTTATGTGTGTTTGTTTGACTGTAATTTTACAAACACAATTTTTCTTCGTTTTTAAACGTGGGCATTATGTAGCCTGAAGATTTTAGAATTCAGGCATTTGTTATCCCATTGGCTACGGGAACCGGATGTGTCCTGTGTTAACTCTATGGGGTTTTCAGGATCTCGGAGACAATGGGTTTATATGATGATTTTAAACTTATTCTGTCATACCCCTTTACTTAACAAAAAGGCAGTGTCCTCGTGCTGATGCTGCTGAGTCACTACCGTATAGGTAAAAAAAAAATCTTTTAAAATGGCCAACATGTAAAAGTTATTTCGGATTCTGGGATATATATATCTGTAAAGCTGAAAGTCGCTTTTACATATGACATCAAAAAGTCTGAAATTATTTTACGCTTGAGTGAGCAATGCCCACTTTTGTAAAATACACGAGTATGAGGTTTCGCAGGAATTGGCTATCCATTGTAACAAAAAATACAAGCTTTTTTAAATTATGTGTGAAGCTAGGTGGGGATTGGAATATAGATCTCAGTCAGTTACTGAAAACATGAAAGACTACTTTATTTGGGTGAAGGGAAAGTGGGGTAAAGGAATGGTGGGGAGGTGCACTCTAAAAACAATCTAGTTAAATGACTGACTGTATTTCCCAGTCAAGTGAAATTAACTTGAAAATCAGTTGCTTTCCAGTTACATTGGTCCCTTTTACTATAAAATCAGTCATTGATGAATAACTAAGTGAAATAGTTACGTGAAACGGGTTTCCCTTGATGCGCTTAGGGAACAAGCGCGATCGCTTATTGGCCCATTCCTCTTTGTACGCGTGAATTCCTCGGTAAAAATACAAATTGTAGTCTTCGCAATCGCTGCGCTGCAAATTACGTACAGTACATCAGCGCAGTCGAAACTCCCTGGTACATATGCACGCAGCATGCATAATATACCGGCGCTGCATGCACGTCACGTACGGTGGGTCGAGTCTGAGCTAGGGAATTAGCTAGCTGTACAACCTGGCCGACATGGACGAATTTGTGACGCAAAAACTCCTGAAATGGGGGATGGAGGATTTGGTAGACATTTTCAAGGGTAAGTTAAGACTGCAGTAGGTCTACATTTATGAGGATATCTGATTCAAACATACCAAACTCGTATATATGAAAGTCGTAGAACGTAAGTCGTAACGTAACTTTGTGACCATTGAAGATGCACGCATGAGTGTGTATGTTAGCCGTAGTGCATTGGCACTGACACTGTCCCTGGCGCGGCACTGATTAATAGTAGTCTACTGTCTGTAGGACGGGGGTTGTAATTGTATTTCTGGACGCTGTATTTATCAAACTTTGCCGAGTTTGCCATTTGATTCTTCTCAACATAGATCTACGCATCAATTTCACTAAAATTATCGAAGTTTGTCAAAATTAAAGGGGTTGTGACGATTTTCTTCTCCCACATCTAACCAAGGGCAAGGTCAGAAATTTTTCTCGCTCACGCCAGTCGACGAAAAGTCGCTAAAAGGGGGGGTTGTGACTACAAATTTGTATCATGACATTTTTTTCCTCCAAATGTGGGGGGGGGGGGGGTGGACATTTGATATTGTGTCACCCATAAGTTTGTATTCTATTATAATTCATTTCTCTGATAAAGTTGTGATTATTTTGATGATGTGGCATTGGTGACTGAAATGTTTATTTCTTATTTTTGTGTGTGTGTATTTTCAATTTTTATTGACACCATTGTAGATAAAGAACCCCCATCATTTGTTCACTGTCTTGGGGATCAGACGGTTACTCTGCCTGAAGGTGAAGCCAGTACCATTGTTACCTGGGCAAACCTTTCGGCCAGGGACAACACTGTGAATTACACCTATCCTCCAACGCTTCCTCCGGCAACCAGTTTGGGCCTGGACAGACCATCGTACAGTATGTAACGACCGACAACTACAACAACTCAGACACCTGCACCTTCGTCATCACCGTCATTGGTAAGCTGCGGGTATATAAGATGGGAATACATTGATTTGGAACAGTAATGCAGTGGGAAAAAATTTGGAGAGACCATGGAGGTAGAAGAGAGACTGAGAGAAATGTTTGTTCCTATTAGGAAAAGCTTCAAAATCAACTTTAGCAGTCAGTTTCATTCTTAACACTTTGAGTGCTATCGGCGAACCTGTTCGCCCAGGGTTGACTTCACTCAGGTACTATCGGCGAACCTGTTCGCCGAGAAGACAATCGGATCCATATCTTTTAATTCGAATGACAAATGTCACTGAAGTTCCTACCAATGACATTTATCGTAAAATGAATACACAATGAACCATATAAATGAGTTAAAATGTATTGTCTTGATAGCATTTGCGATTTTACAGAAAATCGTACAATTTGGAAAGGTTATACACATTAGTCCGAAACAATCCAGTCCCTGGTTAGCACACCTGGATTTTTAGCCCAGCACCCAAAGTGTTAAATTACGGGAAAGTTTCGTATTGTGTTGATTACAGGTATTTCGTCTCAATTTTTGTTTAAACAGTACACAGTTCATGAATGTGCAAAGGCTAACAAACATATAATAGATACATAAGAGGCACTTAATTGCTGTACACATACGAAGCCCGCTTCAACTATAATTGCAGTTTCTTCAATAAGAAGAATTTAACCATAACATAGCAGCGATTTCTATTTTGCAGTTAGTATATTTTATTTCATGAAAAATATTGTCAGTTTGTGTTCAATTATAACTTGCTTCTGTAATGGAGCTGTGATCATTTTGATAATGTAGCATTGATGGTGACTGAAATGTTTATTCCTTAAAGTTATTTCTATCATTGTTCATTCTTACTTTTCCAACTCCTTTCTTCCATTCTTCTCCCCTCCCTTCTTCCCATTTTCATCCCTCCTTTCATCCAATCCTGCCACCTTCCTTTCTCCCATTTTACTTCATGCCATTGCCTTTCTCCTTCAATCTTATTTTATTTCAGATCAGGAAAATCCTGTTTTGACTGACTGTCCCTTCCATATTGACTTGGTACCTGCCCCTGATATGAATACAGAGCTATAGCCACATGAACTCCTCCTACAGCAACATACAATTCCGGTGAAGATTTAACACCATCACTTCCTGAAAACAGTTTTGCACCGGGCAACGAGGGTCCACTACTATCCCCTTTAACTGTTTATCTTGTACACAAATGACTGTATATGTCATTCAAACTCTGTACATGTATATTTGTAAATAGGCAGATTATGATACTGCTATTGTTGGACTTGTAAAGAAAAATAAAATGAATACGGAAAGGTGGTAGACACATTCATTCGGTATTGTAAAGATAACTACCTTAATCTAAATGTGGGGAAAATGGTCTTTAATTTTAGAAAGAAAATGATTTCAAATCCATTTTACTGTCCAATCGGTATAGATGACGCAATGCTGAAATTGTTCAAACGTACAAGTATCTCGGCACAACCATTGAATCAATTTGATTGTCAATTGGGATGGAGGGAACACGTAAGGGAACTGACCAAAAATGAAATCAGAGACTCTACTTTCTATGGAAAATACGGTGTATTCATTTGGATAATATCATATTGAATTTGCTTTTATGTTTCCATCATTATACTGACTTGGGATGCTGTAAAAGGGTGCTGGGTATCAATGTGTTGGGGACCCTCCTGAACAAATTTTGGGTGGACAGATTATCCTCTCACCAAGTGAGTGGTATGATTGTCAATTGGGATGGAGGGAACACGTAAGGGAACTGACCAAAAATATAATCAGAGACTCTACTTTCTATGGAAAATACGGTGTTTTCATTTGGATAATATATTGAATTTGCTTTTATGTTTCTATCATTATACTGACTTGGGATGCTGTAAAAGGTTGCTGGGTATCAATGTGTTGGGGACCCTCCTGAACAAATTTTGGGTGGACAGATTATCCTCTCACCAAGTGAGTGGTATGATATGATTTTTTACAAGATGGTACCAGATTTATTGAGCTTTGTGATGATTTTTGCAGTAATTCTTGGTGAAAATATTGATTTTTTTTTTACCATTTTACCCCAAAATGTGAAATTTGTCAAAATACAAATTTACCCATATTTCATTATTCCTTACCACTACGGCACTAACAAATTGAAACTTTTTCAAAACCCGGATGTATATATAAGTTTCAGCAATCAGAATACAAAGCAGAACTGTTTTAATAATCTTCCATGTACTCGAACCATATTTGCAAAAACGCACACACACACACACACACACACACACACACACACACACACACACACACACACACACACACACACACACACACACACACACACACACACACACACACACACACACACACACACACACACACACACACACTACTACTA
>JZLH01S0128971.1:178205-190825 GCA_001188425.1 Eucidaris tribuloides
CTATAGAAACAAAAAGGATTGATATTTCTTTTTAAAAAAAATATATGGGGCCGAATATGGAATACGCGCCCGAACAACACATGGGTGCGCATCACCAGGGGCGTCGACGTTCGATGCGCACGCGTGCGCGTTAGCGTACATTGATGTTGCGTATTGCGTGCGCGAAATACGCGCGCTGCCGAGATGGTGTTAGTACTTTTTTGTTTCGCTGATCTCTTCAGTACACACAGTCCTAATGCGTCAATTATCAACATTTTGAGTACGCGCAAAATAAAAGTGTGTTACACTCGGACTATCAATTGACTATCTACCGAGTGTAACGAACTTTTCTTCTCGAGTGATCTGATGGGAAAACTACGCTTTATCACATGATCAACTCTTGGCCAATCCTATAGCAAGATTCTTAGTATGTGGAATATAATAATTAATACTATTTGCTATGTACTTAAAAAAATATGTACAGACAGACAGATTGATAAGGGGTCCCACAAGCGGGCGTGGGGGGGGGGAGGGGTTGGCAGCAGCCCCCTATTGTTTAATAATAATGAAAATGAGGGGGATTTTACTGTTTTCTGAAAATTCGCCGCCCCTATTGGTCTCTCTGTTTGGCCAGGGGAAATTTGTTTTGACCGGTCAATTTTTCTCCGACGGATTTGGCCCCCCTAAATTTTTACCCTGGGGCCGCCCCTTATTAGATATACTGACGGAGAGATGGATAGATAATAGATAGATAAATATATAGATATATTGATACATAGATACATAGATATCATATGTTCTTATACTGCTTTACCAGTTTTTAATATTTGGTAAAAAATTACAACATAAGGTAAATGCATGATTTTTAAATAATGAAACTCCACTCAGGGTATACAATCTCCTCCGTCTACTCTTTTCACCCCTGATGACCAAATCAAAATCTTGATTGAGCTCTTTTCAGAGCTATCATATTTCAAAGAAATTCTATGACATTACTCTGCAAACCACTCTCTACTAGATACATATCTTGTTGTGGTTCGAAAACAAATTTTATGACTGCTACAAATACCAATTAATGTCAATATTTGTCCTATCAAGATAATGGTTATGTCTTACATACAAAAGGTGATAAAACTGAAAAAAAAAGGAACTGTTGACACATTCGGTGATAATTTAAAGACAGGTTATTAAAAGGTTTCTTTAAACATGGTAAGCACCAGTGAAATATTAGCCACACAAGCACATCCCAACATTTCTCTAAAATTTCTGCACATTCAAAGTCAGACAGATGAGAGTGGGCTATAAGATCATTCATACTGCCCAACCTGGATGAATGGTTCCTGATGATACTGGCAGATACAGGTCGGTCGTTACCTGTCAAATGTACGTGCCATGACCTCCTTTACTTCCTGTTGGTGGAGTTTCCCCACTGCCACGGCAGGAACCCCCAGGACATCCCTACCAGAATAGGTAAGCTGTGAAAAGGGAAGAAGAGATTGAAATCTCTTTGAGGACTTTGGTAAAATTAACACAATGAGTTTTCCATGTTACAGTAAATGGATAAAAGTCACAGGCATTCACAGAAAACAGCTTTCGATATTTACAAAAAAAAATATCATGCAAAAATAAAACAAAGCCAGCATTTACAGACAAGAGATGAGAAGACAATTCATTTAATACATTGTATCATATACTGCTTGTCCCTGCAACACTGCATAATTAAATTTTATTTGAGTTTTTTTTACGGGGGGGGGGAGGGGGGGGTTCACTGGAGAACAACAGATATGACATTTTAGTTAAATAATTTCAATGTTCAACAACAAAGGAAACATAGTTATGTCAACAAAATTATGCTGGAGCTCTATAAGTACTCGCTCCATAGACCATCACATTGACAGAACATTAAAACTTCAAAATTATTTGAATAGACCAGATGACTATATTCACCCACTGATAATACAATTAGTTATTTTGAATATTCTGATTAGAAATCTTCCAACAGAGTTACAAAACCAGGTTTAGTTTGACCTAACACTTATGTTTATGAATCTAGTGGTTATACAAGTAACATACTTTTTATGTTTATCAAAAACTTTAGGTTACAGATTAAGTTAATATCCTCTAAATTATATGCACATATTAAAAGACTGTACAGTGCACATTGATATTTTCAAAACATTTTTTGGAGTAGAAATTACAGGTTTGTATATCAATGGACACATGATTTTGAATGAACTCATTCCTTGACTTACCTTGCAACCGACAAGATTCTCAAATCTAGGGGCAACAAAGAACCACGGACCCATGTTACGGTGTTCCTCTTGGCTCCATATGAACTCTATACACAAGTAAGGAAAGAATAACAATGATGGGGGAAAATAAAAAAAAAAACTATGTGACCTGTCACCACGATACCATGATAATGTTGCACATCTTATGATACATAAACATAAAAAGAAAAAAAATTTGGGTGAAAAATATAAATATTCAAACTTTTGCAACATTTGGAGGTTATAAAACTTTTGACTTTGTAGGGCACTTCACGTTCATACTTTATATCACAACTGTGAGTTTTGGCAATTTCCTCACCTTTGACTCGTGCGACTTTATCAGGATATCATAATGATGGGTCACATATAGTTTCACAGGCTATTATTAGAGCCTACCTTCATACAAGTAACACTTTTAAAACATATTTACATCACTTATCATCATTTATTTGTATTTATTTGTTTGTTTGGGGAGAGTGGACTTTTTTGGAATTTTAGGTGATTAACAGTAATGAGCTCTCTGACCCCAAAATATGGGCTTAATACTTATGAAAAAAAATCATATATAAGAAAACATCACAATAAATGTGTGGCTTGATGAGTAAATGGTGAATATAACTTTTGTTGACCTGAGACATCAGTTGTGCAAATCAAATGCTATGGCACCATTTGATTTAATCCTGACCAGCTGAATAAATAATGAAGCATACATTACAGCACAGCAAAATACAGATAATTCAATTGAAACAGGGGTAATACCAACAAACAAACCCTTTGTAACATACTTACTTCTACCATAGAGCCAATCTACAATGATATACACCAGTCCTGAAGGATTGCTAAACAGTATGTTATTCATTTATCAACTTTCTCATGATATGATCTCTGTTTTGGGTTGAACAACTTATTCCACCAAATTTTGTCAGATTATTCTCTATTGGCATATACATAGGGATTGACTGTAACTGGGGTGTAACAACAAACTCACCTTTGGCGTTGGGATATCTACTGAGGGCACTCTGTATGGCATTGGTTGGGAAGGGGCACAGTGACTCTATCCTGATGATAGCTGTATCATGGGCTTGTCTGTTCTCCCTCTCCTTCACCAAGGCATAGTAGTGCTTGCCACAACAAATGATGACTTTTTGAATGCTGAAGAAAAAGTAAATGTCATGGTGACATAGCCATACACTTAGATGGGCCATTTCACAATAATAATCTTCATATATTGTGTGCCATAATTTTGATGAGATCTACCTGATATAATAAATCCATTTTTACACAGAAGTAGTCAGTCTCTATTCAAACAAGACCAAAGAAAAAATGCATTCATAACGTGTTAGCGTATTCCTGATGTATTAATTCGCAGTACTTTATGTTGACACTGTTCTTGGTCGCATGGGCACAGCAGCGAAGGATGTACGGCTGCAGGCGTACGGTGTAGATCAGTAATCAAAGCAAGCGATAGTTAATGAAGAGGAGTTATCTATGCTTGATTACAAATTTAAATAGGCATTATTTTTATTCAAGTGCATTGAGCTTTACTTATTTATGCCTACAAAATGAACAAATTCTGCCAATGTCATTTTATGTGTCTATCTAATTTCATGAAAATGGGTAAATCTTTCCTTTAGATGATGAACCCTCTGTGCCTTTGCACATGATATTCAGAGTGTGGTACTTAATGACTTAACAATGTCTGACTGAGTCTATTTTCCAATGAAAGGATTTTTCTGTGTTTTCAAATAAAGCTGTCAATTAGATGGAATCTTGAGCACACAATTAAAGTTGTCCTTAGACTGATTCAGGAGTATTCGCTACCTTTGTGGGTTGACAGTGGGGTCATCTATCACAGGCATAAAGCTGGTTCCAGGTCCCATCTCAGAGAGGGTTGACATGGCTGCAGGCAGACGGAGCAGAATCTTGGGAGAAGCGACCACTAGTGGCTTGCGGAAGTTTCGTATCATCTGTCATGCAAATAAAAGATGCAATCATAAGATGCATTCATGTCAACATCTTTATATATGCAATACTGTAAATGCTGAATATTTCGTTGTGGTTTTATTTTGTGAATTTCGCGACTTACTGAATGCAAAAATTTTCACTTCCTGATATTGCTGTACAAAATGAATGCAATACAATAAAATTGCAAAAATATACTCTCGCAAATTCCCCGTCTTGAAGCAAAATCGCAAAAATATATGAACACGAAATATGTGGTATGTACAGTATGCAATTATCACTTGCCATCTAAAAAATAGCCTTGTTTACTGCAAGATATCTCTAGACATATGCCACAGACTTGTGAACATTATGGTTCAGTGACAGATCTAGGTGACTGTACATGTATTGACAGTGATCCCTCTTATTTTGGCCCAGAACAAAGGGGGAGGGGGAGGAAAAAACAGAGAGCAATCAATGGGAAAAGGAGTTTCATCCCCATTCCCACCATCACCATCACTATCATTATCATCATCATCATATAATCATCATCATTATAACCATCACTCACTCATCATCATCATCACCACCATCATCACCATTATCATCATCACCATCATAATCACTAACCTGTCGTCTCAAGAGATGGAAGTACTGAGTCGGTGTGGTTGGATGTGCTATCTGTATGTTGATGTTCTCCCCATCTATGGTGTGTTCGCTGCTGTCACACAGCTGTAGGAACCTCTCTGTCTTACTAGATGAATGGTCTGGACCAGCACCATCAAAACCATGGGGTAACAAAATGACAAGACCACTTTGAAGGAGCCATTTCACTATGGAACAAACATAGACAATTTAAAACATACTGGTAGATTGAACAAAATTAACAAAAACATAGAATGGACATATATATTGTATGAAGAATACTGTGGAATATAAATTGTAGTTACAAGCCAAATAAAACAACACAAATTTCCAGTGATATTTACACACTACCACTTACATCTTTACACTAAGTTTGGTGAAAATTATTCCTTACTTTTTTTTTACAAAATCACATGCAATAATGTAAACTATAGTGATCTATTACTTTTCACTGCAAATTCTTGTCAGCTCATTTGTCTACGATCAAGCATTGCAGAGCTGGACTGTAAGGCATTGACCAAGTAACGCTCTAGAAAAAAAGTTCCGTAGTCTCCAGATTGGTATTGAAAAATAGCATTACAATTTGATTAAGATGAAGTTGCTGATGAGAAAACACATTTGTTCTCCAAGTTTTATTTGCGCATTGATGAGATAATCGACTAATTGAGTGAGGCAAGTTCTCAGTCCCATTCGTAGAAGGAATCACCATCAATAGCGATTTCACAGACACGAGCATTAGTCACTAGATCAGTCTTTACAGCTATGATATTAATATCTATTAAGGCCTGTGGCTCTACATTATATGCATCAGAATGCACTGGTGAAAGTATTCTTTTCAATGAATCTAACAAAAGCCATTCACGCAGTCCTTTGTTATTTATAGAATGGTTGCGCCTCACTGAAATTCCTATTCAGTATTCAGACATCTGCGGATTCACAGAAGCATTGTGACTACATAGGTTGTCAAGCACTCCCTAGATTGTGAAGGAGGATGTGACGGCATGATATTCCAGTCACGTAATTGATTTTTGCACACAGTGAAAGTCTACGGTAGTTTGTACACTGATAAAACGTACTTGGTCACGACATTATAAATAACCGTCATAATTAATTAATTTTCTCAAAAACGTGCAAATGGTATTAGGATAACAAACCCAATTTACGGGTTTAGTAATATTTAAATAATCATCATTAGGGATTTGTAAAATACCACAAATGGCGACTATGCGAAAATCATGATATTGTCCTTGCCCTACAGTCCAAGCCAAGTTCAATGAGAAGTCATCATTCCAACAGGGAATATTCATTATGAAAGGTCTCCGCTTCATCAGCACCCCTATAATAGAACTACCTGTATTCTTCAAACCCAAAATTTTAATCCTTGCCCACTGGTGCTTTCCATTCTTGCTGTATACTACTGAATCTTTTCATGCTGAACCTAATCCTTGATCATACGTAATAGGATTGTCAGTGTTGATAAATTGTCTGACTGAAGCATATTCAGGCAGAGCAAATTTAAGTTCTACTGATCTTGAGTCATTTTTTAGTGAAGAGGCCACTGATTTGCCAACTGTACACATAAATTAAGCTTCGAACAACATAAATCAACCGAGAAATAAAGGTTTTGTGAACATTCTAAAAGGAATGGTCTGTACACACTGTGTATACATTTCCAAGTTAACAATCTCCTGGTAGATTCCGGGCATAGAGGAGAAGCGGAGAAATTTTGTCATACGCAGTAAGGAAATTTACAGATGTATAGACAACCCCAAAACATAATGACCGGGGCACCATAAAACACAACAGAGGCATATATATAACCATGCTGGTCCTCTATACTCACATTCTCCTGAGGTAACAAACGTATCAATAATGACTTGTGCTCCATTGAAGAAGTCCCCAAACTGAGCCTCCCAGATGATGAGTGATTGAGGACTCTCAATGCTCATCCCGTACTCAAATCCAAGAACTGCTTCCTCAGATAGAGGACTGTTGGCCACCTAGTATGACATGCAAAAAATATCGTTTGAAAGAGAATCTATGTAGAAAGACATTTCTATAATGCTTAGCAAATATTGGATCCTAATGCCCTCATCTTCTTACATGATATGTATGTATGTACGTATGTATAGATCGATTGATTGTTCGATCGATCTATCTATCTCTCTATCAATCGATCTCTCTAACAATCTATCTATCTATCTATCTATCTATCTATCAATCTATCTATCTATTGATCTATCTGTCTATATGTTTAATAGTGTAATTCTTTTCTTATAACAGAACAGAAAGCCACTAAGACTGAATCAGTGAATACATTCTAAAACCAAGTTCGTTTATAATTCCATCAATAGTGTGTCTCAGTTATCAACTTTTTCGATGGCCCTGCTTCCCGTTGACCAAGCAACTCAGAAATCTACACAGCTCATTATATTAACCCCGTTGAAAACTACGCACAAGATATCCAGGGGCTTTGTACCTACCTCATAGAAGCCTTGCTGTGATTGGTGGATATGGATGAGGGGTATGTACCTACCTCATAGCCTTGCTGTGATTGGTGGATATGGTTAGGGGTATGTACCTACCTCATAAAAGCCTTGCTGTGATTGGTGGATATGGATGAGGGGTATGTACCTACCTCATAAAAGCCTTGTTGTGATTGGTGGATATGGTTGAGGGGTATGTGCATAGTATCGTTCTCCTGGTCCACCAGCATGGAGTGACGGTGACTAAAGGTGCCTCGACCCACGTCCTGACCACTAAGCCTCACATTGTAACCTGGATGACAATGACCCGAAGAAAATATCGTCATAAGGTTAAATAGTCATGTCATGATACAAGAACAGAGTTTACTCTTGCTATTTGGGCATTTCAAATTAGTGGAGAATATATTCACATCAAATGAAGAAGTAACATTTGTATGCATTGGAAATGATCTTATCCAATACAAAGAATATATCGTCGGTTGTCCGGCAGAAGGGCCCTAACAAATGTTCCGCGCAGAAGGGCCTTAACCTTTAATAGCCTATAACTTGAAAACCACTGGTTCTTTTCACATGAATTCAAAGTAGTGCCATATTTGTATATCCTTTTGTCAGTCTATTAAATGCAAATATCAAATAAGGAAATATTTCTCAAATAAGCAAAAATTTACTGTTCAGACCCTTCTGCCAGGAACATAAGCTAGGGCCCTTCTGCCGGACAACCAACAATATACAAAGAAGCAGGGGTGGGAGGATCGGGGGGGGGGGGGGATTAGGAAATACTATCAATACTCACAATGTTGGTGAGAAGTGATGAGTGAGTACATCACAATAAAAAAAAAATTGAATTACTCTGGAATGATCAGCAGGAAGACATTTGAATAGAGTAAAATTTGTCAATTATATACTATGAATGAAAGTATGAGGAAGGAGAAGGGGAGCCTAACAAAGATATATGAAATGGTAGTGAGGGGGCACTATCTTCATTGTATGTACAACGTTTTATCACTTCTCACCAATGCCAGCAAAAGACGTGATATTAAGTACCTTGATACAACAGTGACCCAAATGCCAAACATTCAGCTGTGGCCCAGTCAATTTTATCTCCCTCCTGTAGTTTCTGAAGTCTGGCATTGATGAATGTTTTCTGAAGATGAGGATGTGGAATCTGATAAATGAAAATAAAAATGAAGTGTTTAAATGATATATCCTACTGCAAAATCCAGCAAAACAAAATGTATGACAAAACATATGGCTCTGGTTTTTTCAAGATGGGTCAAAACCCTAAAATGCACTTTGGCCAATTATTGTGTAGAGACCAAATATATTTCTGCTACGGTTTTGCCATGTAAGTATAGTACAGACCTAGCTTTAGCTCCCATAGCTTAACCAAACTGGCACCACATTAACTTCTCTGTGTAATATGCACCCAAATGCCAAAAAGTTTACGGAAATTTGTCAACCTGAAAAACATTGCCGTTTAATATTGATTGCAAAATATAAACTATGGCATTTTAAGAATTTCTTTCATTTCACATATGACATATGGAAGCCAAGGATTAAAAAGTAAAAGAAAGCAAGAGATTATTCCAGTTATGAAAAAAACAGTGAACCATCAAATACAGTGTTTCGGACGTTACATTTTCCGTTAACTTTTCTTCTCATTTTTAAGCATCATTTAAAATAACATGTTGCTCATCTAACCTTTCAATATAGCAGCCTTAGCTAAATTTCACTTATGTACAACATTAAAAAAAAGCAATTATCCTAATGTTGTCCAGTTAAAATGCAAAGATGTAGACTTCAAATTTTAAACTGAATTTCTGTTAACCTTTTTGTAACGTCCGAAATTTTTAAATCTCCCATGAAAATTTTGTGATGACCTTTGCGATAGACTACTTACAATGTATTTGTAGGACTACCTTCAAGGAATGTACTAAAGTGAAAAATTCATAAGAGTCCTTATTATTTTGTTCAACAGAACAAAATACAAATTTCTGTTAACTTCGGTAACGTCCGAAACAAAAAATACATATTTTTCTGTAAGTTAAGCTCAACATGGAAAATTTGATTTATCAAACACCAAGAATTAATGAAAGTGGTCACAATGCTATGGATTAGTGATGGAATTGAGGTCATTAGGCATATATCAGAATTGCTATCTCAGAAAATATGTTTCGGACGTTACATAGTAATATTGTTAACATGTTAATTGTGCATATTTTGATTTTCACAAATATGTACAAAAGGTATCACAAGTTAAACTTAATTGATCAAATTGGGTGTGTCAGTCATGACTTCCAAATCAAATTTGAAGGGTTGTTTAATGAATTTGGAGTCATTGCATCAAATTGTTGACAAAAATAGGTTAAGTTTTGCTGTGCTTTTACAACAATCAATCTCATGAAACAGACCACAAAAATACATGAGTTCATAAATAATTAAATTTTTACTCTTACATTTGTAGCACAATCTAAAAGAAATGTCAAAAGATTGTGTTTCTGTATTTTTGCCTTTGATGCAGCCTTCAATAGCCCAGTAGATGTCTATTGATCAATTTGTTTTGGACGTTACAGGCACCTGTTAACAATATCTTACAAGGCCTATCATCTTCTAATTAAAATAGCAATAGATCAGTGTTTATTGCTAGAAGCAAAATATGTATGACCCCAGTAAAAAGAAAATGGGTTTTCCCCTTTCTTTACAAGAATAAGTTCCATTTCTGGGCATTGGAATATGGAATGTAAAGCTTCTGAAGAAAATGCTCCCGTGTAACAGGATGGAATGTGCAAGCCAGAGGATGGAATATAAAATGTGGCCACATGTAATGTGTGTCTACACCCTATGGCAGTGCATGGCAGAGTGTATCCCACTCACTGCTTGTAATGTCTTGATGATAACATCTCCAAAACAAGAAAAATGTTGCACAAAGTTAACATTCTGTAACGTCCGAAACACTAATGATCTGATATTAATTGCCTTTTTTTTGCCTTATCATAGTAATAAAAGTAAACTTAGGTCTTTTGCTTTGCTTTACTGACAAGGTGTTTATGAAACCATTTTACTGTATCTATGAAGAACTGTTTAATTTTGGAACTAGGGCATCCAACATAGTAAAGAACTGGTAAAGAACTTTTAAAAAGTTGAACATCATTTATCGCAATAATGCCTACATGTAATTTTGAGGAATTGTATGGTAAATATTAACCAACACGAAAGATTTGTATAATTATGTGAAAAAAAAATTATCCTGTCTGAAAAATAATGTATAGAAGTCAGTAGAGTTTTTTTTTTCAGGATGGTGGAAAAAACTGCAAGAAACCCCTTAAAACCAGTTTTTACCAGCAAAAACTTGAATGGCCCCATAAATATTTATGAAATGATATCACTAACTGAAAAATTATTTACAATTGCCATAAACAAGAAGTACTTACCGCAAGGCAATTATTTCAAGGAGTTTTTGCTATATTTTGGGGGAAAACATTTTTGTCTAGTACTCTAGTAGTGATAACAAACTTCTGCTCTTGTAGTGCATGCCAATGGTGTCAACTATACATGTACATGTACATGTACATGTAGGTCTGCACTACACACAGGCACAGAGTATTTTTAATTGGTCTTGAACCAACATGCCAGCCAGTGTAGATCTACATATATTTTACCTTTTTTTTAAAAGTAGACTCTAACTTTGTACTTCAAAAGTTTGTTCTTTCTACCGAGTCCCACCGAATTTGTAGTGAACTGAAAAAGGCCTACATGTAAAAAATCTACATGTATGAGAAAATTCAGCCCACAGACCTAATCGGCCAGTTAGACAATTATTTTGGTATTTATGCCTTTAAACATACTGAGTTGAAAGGAAAAAGTCAGTGAATATTATATTAAGCTAGGACCCACCAATTACAAGGGAAAGTTTTCAGAATTTCATAATGCTCAAGAAGCATGATCAAATCCATTTCACATTTCCCTCATTTGGAAGGGCATATCCTCCCCAAACACGGGGTATTTACATGTAGGTGTATATCATCCCATCACAGGATTTAGTTCATAAGTAACATAAACATGCAAGTGTATATCTTGCATTTTGATAGTGTGAATAGTTAATGCAATGGGCAAAATTATTCACACCTTGTAAATTATGAATAAAAAATGGCCCGTAATCTGGGTTCAGGTGATTTTGTGGCATGCTTGACATACCATTAGATAAATCAAAATATGATCAGCATTTCTGTATTCACAAATAAGGATTCTTTTGGATTTATATTACAATGTACATAATAGTATAGTTGGTCATACATCAAAATTATTTTTAAACACTTGCATTTAAATGTAGACTCAAGTACATTATTCACTGACATATTCATTTAGAAGATTTTATGCTAGAAAATCTGGAGTTAAAAATTGGGGGGGGGGGTTAAAACATATTTCCATTTTTTTTCTCTTCCTTTTCCAGGATGGTAAAAATGGTAAAAACCAGTGGCAAATGCCTGCCGCAACGAAGTTTGCCGAGCATTATCGCTTTTCGGGTTGTCCGTGATCAGCTTACCGCGATCTCTTACCGCGCATAACTTGAGACACCCCGATCGGTTTTGATGTAACTGGACCAAGTACTTACTATTCGAGCCACCAATGAACTGATTATGATATGGAGCCCACAAGGTCAAAGCAGTCAAAGGTCACCAGCGCCTTAAATATGTCTTGATTTGGGCTCAGTTACCGCGATTAGACTGCAGCAGCGGCTTGTCGGATTTTGTTTTTTTCCCATGATACTTTGGAGTGAAGTATGATATTATGAGGCGCCAATGAACTGAATTAGATTTGAGCTGAAAGGCTCAAAGGTCACAGGGCCAAAATATGTCTGATTTGGCGCTCGTTACCACATCAACTTGAGAACGCGCGATGATTGAATTTTCATGTAACTTGGATGAAGTATGTATTATGAGCCAAGCCAAAGAAACTATTACGATATTTGGACCTTCCAAAAGCGTCAAAATTCAAAGGTTCCAACTGCGGCCTAAAATATGTCTGAATTGGGCTCAGTACCGTGCATACTTGAGAGCGCTTGTTCTGGATTGATCATGCAACTTAGGGTAAGTATGTATTATAACGGCACCAATAAACTGATTCAGATTTTGGAGCTGAAGGTTCAAAGGTCAAAGTCACGCGGCCTAAAATATGTCTGATTTAGGCCTCAGTATACCGCCGATAACTTGAGAGGCTAGTTGATTTCATGTAAAACCTTGGGTGAAAGTTTATTATGACCACCAATGAACTGATATAGCTTTTCGGTGTTCAAGGTATC
>JZLH01S0128971.1:190850-206660 GCA_001188425.1 Eucidaris tribuloides
AAAAATTTCCTTGAGAAAAAACTGTCAACTTTGATTGAAATAGATTTGATTTTGAAATAAAATGTTAACAATGTGTAACGTCCGAAGCAGATATAGGTGACATGTTTTCCATACTTCCTTCTGTATATGTTTCCATTGAGTACTAGTTACAACTAGTAAGTTGACTAATATTACCAAGGGGGTTCTCATACATGTTAATACTTTTACTGTCCTAATAGAGGAATTTATTTAATTTTGTTAGCATTAATTATATAGTATGTTTACATGATTTTCAATCATTTACCATAATTTGGAACCAATGTAAGGTAAAGGTTGGATCAGTTCAGTACACTCTTGACTTAAATTATCATAAGAACTCACAGATGTGAAGATTTGAAGCTGAAAGGTACCACTCTACCTTAAAATCTGGTATGTTAACATATCGTAACGTCCGAAACAAACTGGAGTCAAAAAGTGAAGTCATCAACATGCTGAAATTTTCTCTTCTTTTTTTGGTCCAAACATTACCTAGTATAAGCCAGTTACAAACATGAGGGTAAAGTTTTCATACACTGCCTATTTAGTTTTTAGCAAGAACTTTAAAATGCGTTTCTCCATATTTTCCACATTTTTTGTTTGCAAAATGCCATTACAGTACCTTGCTCAGGGGCGAAGAAGCCAAATTTGGTATCAGTATTTTCTTTGAATCGTGCTCTTTGCATTTGTAGTATTGAACATGGTGACAAGGATAACATGAGTGTGCCGAGAACCTTGGTATACAACCTTCTTTTATTGTAAAACTTTCAAATAGCAAATGTTTCTGCCACTGTAACATGAAATGTGGGTAAGATTAAGCTCCAGTTCTGGTATTTTCAGTAAATTTGAAGGTTTGTAATGTCATATCTTAAATTCCATTGGTCTCTGATTAGTTTCATTTTTTCACTCCTTGGTTGACACTTTAGAACCTCTTTGAAAAAACCAGAGCCATATACATTATATCTACGATACTGTCCGCCAGTGCATATCAATACCAGATACACATGACAAAAACCAATATATATGTACAATGACAAATAAATATACACAATATTACAGAAATAAGTTAAACAGGCGATATTAGGAAACAAAATGTTCATTTTTCTATATTTATTATCATTACACCTACTGTTACTATATTGTCATCATCATTGTTATCATATCATCATTATCATTATCATAGCCATTATTATTAACATGAGTATTATCACAGATTTTATTACCGTGTGATATAACTGCACTAGGATGATCCAAACAAAACAAGGCAATAGCCATGATGTTTCATGCCCTATTTATGCACAATCATACTAGGTATATTGATTTCATGACTTCTGAACTATACATGTGACCTTCAACCCCCAAATATCATTGAGGTTCCTGTAAGGCATCTAACATCTAAGTTTGGTTTCAAACGGGCAAACCGTCTCAAAGTTATTCAAGTTTTATAAGTGTTATAAGTGATAAGTTATAAGTGATCCCTTGACTCACTCCACCTTGGTGGCTCGACAAAAAAAAATGATATCATTGCAAATTAAAGATTTCCCCTAAGAGATAAATCAAACAGAAGAAAACTTCAAGACTTACATTATATGACAAATTGTAAATAAAGGACATATAGTGGGTAAAAAATGAAGATATAACTGTGAACTTAATATTTTTTCATTGTTTGACTTTACTTTTGAAAACTAGTTCCAAGATAACGCTGGGGTGCATGTTACAAAATGAAACAGGTACAGACACGTGGAATTTTGTGAATGGGTAAGTACTTACAAAACCTTCAGGATATTCCACTGATTTGGCACCAACAAACTTCAGCAAATCATTGTCCACCCCTGGTTGACATGAATGGGAGAAAATGACAAGACTTTATTCACTTTTCTGGAAGTGTATATGATATGTGTCAAAATAGTTCAACAACAATGTTGAAGGTGTAAGCACAGCTTATTAGCAAAAGAAATTATCACATAGATGAAGTCATAAAAATTTCTCATAGATATTGACACTTCTCAATGTCCTTGCACTGTCCTGTATGTCTACTGACAGCTAACTTCTACAGAAATGTAATAGTGCATCAAAGAACTCATTCATACCCTTTCTTCTCCTTTATTCCCTGCCTATGAAAAGACCAGAAGGGAGTTAAACCTGCAAACCTAACTTGGTTGTGTTCAATTGGGGGGGGGAGGGTTGTCTCTGACAATGCTCAGATCAAACAAGTAAACAAACACAAATAAGGTCCTCAGTTTTCTTGGGTATCCCACAGATACTTCAAGACATGACAGGATCACAAATGACTAGACAACTTCCTGACCATCTGAAGGGGTGCTGCTTAAGCCCTCCCCCCCCCCTTCCCACAACATCCCTGAGTGTTCACTACACAGATTTGCAAACAACCACACAGGGAGGTCCATTAATTTGAACATTTACCACACAAAGTTTAAGATGACCAGACTGTACTGTACCCAAGGCTTGGCATGCTGGCGTATTGTTACAAGTACGGGCATACGCGCGACCAGCCTGTGTACATTGCAATATGCGCACATAGTAACTTTAATATTTGGAATGTGTACATGTACCATACTTTTTCCAATACAGGCTCTCTGACTGAATAAGTGTCAATGATTGAAAGTGAGAGTTATTCATAGCAGACAATGAAAAAAATGTACCAAAGTACACTCTTTTTACATATATGTATGTATGTATGTATATTATTCCTTGCTGATTTTTGAAGGTTATGTCATTGTATGGTGTTCTTTACACAAATATGAAGGCATGAACTTATAGGTATTGTTTTGTAGGTCAGACAATTATCCTTTTATGGGTCAAGAAGGGGCTCTTATCATTTGAAAAGAGGAAAAAATGCATTACATTTTACTCCTACACTGTATTCCCACACTGTTATATGTGAGGGGGTGTCTGTACACATGACGACCAGCGCCCTTTGAGGATGGGTGTATAGGCGTGATCTGAGCTGGAATCAACTTCTTTCAAAGCCTTGATCCATTCCTGTGTCTTCTCCATAATAACCGATTGCACTTTCTCTTGGTTAACACTACCTTCCTCCTATCAAATACACAAAGAAATATGTGTGTGTGTGTACATGGGTGGTAACAAATGTGAAAATATTGAAGAATTGTCACTTTCAATGATCATTTTTTTTTATAAAATGACGAGTGGTTGACGCCTTGCTCCAATATTGTTAACTGTATGCTGAGCAAAATGGATATGTAGGGCCATAATGCTTCCCATTTTCTTGAAGGTCAAATTTTGTGTTCATCTAGTTTGTTGAAGAAGTAATATTCTTTGTTATGCACTGAAATAAAAAAAAAATGTGTGAAAATAACCGCATTGATAATCATGAAGGATAATTCCAGTATACATGCAGTGTCTACTGAGTATATGGAAAGACAAGCAATTGTTATAATGAAACAAGTTTTCCTTCTATTTCCTGGTTTCTAAAAACAAGTTTAGCTCCATTTTAAATTTTTGTTTTAATTTTCCAAAAGCTTTTGCCCCTAGCATATATCTATCAGTAATAGAAGCATTTATTAGCCTTTGGCAATCTTAACATCAAACAAAAGGTAACAAACCATTTTTTGTGTGTGTCTTCTGTGGAATGTAATCCACAGTAATTTACTAGAAAATGTAAATAATTTTCAAACACAGATATTGTTTGTTACTTAAATTTGTTTCTTTAGCGCGCTGGTAAACATGCCTCCATCCCTGGGGAACGAGTGTGTTCATACAGCTCAAAATTCAAACAAGTAACTTACTGCAGTTTTGGTAAGATACTCATCCGGAATGCTGGAGCGACTCCGGATGACATTGTACATAGTAGGTTGTGTCAAGGCAGGCTCATCTAGTTCGTTATGGCCCCACCTCCGAAAACACAGAAGGTCAACAATGACATCTTTACGGAATCGCTGCCTGTAGTTCATTGCAAGTCTGCAGGCTGTTATAACATCCTATAGATTAGAGCAAGAGAAATAGAAATTAACAAATATTAAATTAAATAGAAATTAGATTACATGGAATTTAGCATTACACTTCATCACAACACTTAAATTCCTAGATGAAAGCAATTAAACTAATGTACTTCAGCAAGGGTGAACTTAACTTAACACCTTGGGTGCTATCGGCCCACTGGTGCGCCGAGAAGACAATCAGTTCCATACTACTTAATTTGAATGACAAACGTCACTGAAGTTCCTACCAATGACGTTCATCATAAAATGAAGACACATTGAATCAACTAAATGAGTTAAAATGTCTTAATTCAACAGAACTTGGATTTTTATAGAGAAACATACATTATTGAAAGGTTATACACATACATGTAAGTTCAAAACAACCCAAAACCCAAAGTGTATATGTTTAAATTTAATTAGTAGGCCTAAATACAGTATATTTAAATCATCTTTGTGCACGGGCTTCTTTTTACTGAAATCTAGAGACAGAATTTATAGAAATATTACAAAAATTACAAAAAATATTTACCTCAGGGTCATTGCCGTTCACATGTATACAAGGATTTCCATTTATTTTGGCAATGTCACTGCAGTAGGGAGAAGAGCGCCCTCGTTCTGCGGGTGTCGTAAAGCCTAGTTGGTTGTTAACGATGAGATGTATGGATCCGCCCACAGTGAAATGAGGCAAGTTGGTGAGACTGAAAGATTCAGCCAGGACTCCCTTGAATATAAAAAAATATAATTAAGTTTTATCAAAAGTATGGCAAAGGCAAATTCAAGCCTTTAAACATATTTATTACAGTAGATGTCCGGGGGAAACCCTATAGACCAATTTTCCATTAACGGTATTGGGTCCAATAGACTGACATCGAAGAGGGTCCATTAGACCGATTTTTAAACAAGGTCCGACAGATTGATTACTAGAAAGGGTCTAATAGACTGAGGGTCCGATGCACTGATTATCGAAAATGATCCCATTGACCAATTGTCTATGGACCCTTTTTGATAACTGGCCTATCAGACCCATTCAATAATCAGTCAATTTAACCCTCCGTCTAAATGACCCACAATCTTTCAGAATCAGACCTTTCTCGATAGTCAGTCTATCGGACTGTAAGCGGACGTTCAGCCACTGTTGGATGTATTTTTTCCTTATCAAGAATGTTTTATCACACTGAAATCTAAATTCTGTAACTCAATTTTATCTTATAACAAATTTGTCATCAGGAGATTTTGCACACATGACGACATTGATGATGATGAAGATGGGATAAGAACGACAAACAGCTACTCACGACTCAATCAACAAAAGAGTTGTGTGATCATAGAAGGTTGATGCACATGATATTTTTATACACTTTTTCAATTACTAGAATCAAATAAAAAGTCTAAATGTCAAAATTATTTTTATGTTTTTTCTTTGGATAACTCTAGGTAAACTGCTGATCCAACACACTGTCCAAAGGGAATACATGAACATTTCTAGGTAACAACTTTTGAGTTCATTTTCATATTTAATTGCATTTCTAGATTTATTAAAGTAATTTTCAAATGCAAGGCTTACTACGAATGAAGTAAATATCCATGGGATATACCATTTGCTTTGCAGGGGGGGAGGGATGTCAAACAGTTAATATCAGAATTACTTGAGCTGGAAACGATGCATCGCCATGAAGGAGGACGTTGAGAACTGTATCACCCTGGCAGGTTGTAGCGCCCTCTGGGGCATAGTCACCTTCTCGTTTAGTCTGCTGACGTCCTCTAGTTTTGCCCATCCCAACAGGAACATTGGCCTGCACACAAGAAAGGATATGCAACAATCAGCATTTCAAATTTCATTAGAGTTTGCCTATACCTGATACCATTGTTTAGCAATTGAAAATTAATTTAATGCTACAGAAGGTTTTATGACAAAGTAATGTCATACTGTTAACCTGTTGGAGACTAGACACCAGATATCTTGTTACAGGTCTATGGGAAATGCATGTTTATGCAAATCAACAATGGCTTAAAAAGAAATTCCAGGCTGATAGCAAATTGCTATGAATACAAGCAGACAACTCATGTTAAAAATTTAAGAAAAATATGATTAATATGACAGGTTTATCAATTTTAAATTTGATCCTCCTTACGATCAATACAGATTGGCAACACTATTTGTACTATGTGAAGTCTCTATGTGTTTTTACTCAAAATGACTCAATTTTTATTTTCTCTGCAGAAAATCTCTTCATGTCTGTATATATGGTGAGGTGTGTTAATGCACAACATTCAAGAAAATGACAATTATGTTGTATTTTGCATACAAAAATGGACATTTGCACACAATTATGTCACAATGTTGCCAATTCCGCAATGATCTTTTAGAATTTCAAAATATTTATATGTATTCATGCACATATATATATCAGTTTTATTTGATATACACTAACATGCAAAGACCAGCTGGAAGTAAGTCTAGAATACATGAACAAAAATAAATCAACTAATTATATTAAGAACTTCTTGTGAAGAGAGTAAAGACAAGGATCACATCTTAGGTCGTACAATACCTCAAGATGAGACGGATTTGGGAGAAGGGTGACATGAAGAGAATGACCATCCACATCCAAATCCACAGTGGTCCCTGTATAGATAAAATTGATAACAATATCAATGGATATAACCATTAACAAAAATGCACAAAACTAATTTGCTGTGATGTAATTTGAATTTAGGATTGAAAGGCATATTTCAATGGATACAGAAGATGCAGTCCAAACTGATATCTTGTAAAATTAGACTACTGTCTGCTTTGTTAGGGTAGTAACAAAATTGTAAGGTTACAAAATGCAGTTACTATGGCAAAATCCTGTCAGACACACACAGAAGCAGATGTCTTGCATGTCTACACATCAAGGCCATAATGTGGAGCAGTTTTGTTTGAATTGCTTGAAAACTGTGGTAGTAATTTGATGATCTTAAGAAAATTCAACATTTGAAACTTATCTAACACGGTAGTCTCTTCAGCAGAGATGGAGTCGAGTCCGGCCTTGAGGCCAGATTTTGCCAGCCATGGCCTTGGCCTCAGACTGAGTCACATGTACGAAGTCTGCGTGAGAACTTTTTTTCTAGCGGCCTCGTTACTCAGAACAGTCGGCCTCGACTCCATCCCTGCTCTTCAGTGACAAACACTGTTCTCCCAGAGGGCCCTGCAATGATTATCAATATAGTTGCTTCAGGTCCCTATTTCAATCTTAGGTGCAGAACAGCAATGTGGATAAATTGCCTTGTTGAAGGATGGACGTGTACGTGGCAGGAATCATGCACAGCATCTCACGCATGAAAGGTAGAAAACAATCCACTAACATCACCACACCTCCACCTACTTAAGACTTGTGCATCATATTCACAAATAGATTTACAAATAATCAATCAATGAATTCCACCACTTGACTTACATAAATGTGTTGGTATGTCTCCTACACACTGCAGGTTGGGTGGGTACTCGGGCAGCCCCTTCATCTTCTTCAGCATGACAGTGAGGGGGAAGCCCAGTTGACCAACGAGGAGGGGGAGGCGGCCACGATGTGGCATGGCCAGGATAATATCCTCAATTCCATCTGAATGACAGGGAAGAGGGGGAGGAAGAGACAGAAAAGAGCGTAAAGGTCGGTAGAAATTGACATTTTGTGATGGGCAAGAAGACAGATAAGATATCCACATGCAATCAATCTACCATTACACACACACAACTTCAGGGTGCCGTCATAACTAGCCAATTTGGTTCACCAGAGCAATACAAAGCAGGACAAATTTGTTGATTTTGGGGAATCGATACTAGTATGGCAGCGCAATGGTATCACACTGTTAAGAATGCAGTACATCTTCAGGACACCGTCACAACATTGGGGACAAATTTAGCAATGGCATTCTGAACGTGCTCAAAGATTTCTGCTATTGCGTTACTGGAGAGAGCAATGGGACAGCATGATGGTTTTGTTAAACAAAGTGTTCTGTTAATCTCAACAACTCCCTTCTGGACTAAAGTGACCATTTGTTCAAAGTTAATTTGAAAACAGTTGATATAAAACGTTGTTGTTCTGCAAGTACCCAATCTAATATCTTTAAGGCCTGCATGGTGCAAGTGTGCAAATTTCAAGCTAAAAGCTAAGATTATGGTATAGCAGTTTGGCTATATGACTTTTAACCTTGGTTTTCACACAGCACTGCAGCCAGCTCTTGCTAGCAAGCTAGTTGTGTGATGTTGACACACAAGGTGGAATTCTTGGTCGCAGCTTGCTGTTGGGGGTGCACGCCATTATTTGTGAATCAACAATATTATGAAATACTTTTTTTAGTGTCAATTTACCATCAACAGCCTGTGAGAAGAGTTGGGGAAAGAATGCCATCATACTCTCAGCACCTGCTCCTCCATGCCGCTTCACTGTTGTGAACTTGGTGGCTAGGAACTGGTCAAATGCCTGTACATAAAACCAACACAGTATAACACTAAATGAAGGTATACAAACTGAGTGATAGTCACATATAGTATCAATTTCCTGAAACTGCAGGAAAGTATAATAGTGATAAAGAGGTGTGAGACTTACGTGAAGTAATATTCACTAATAATAAAAAAACTTTTTGTTATATCTCCAAAGAAATCTATCAGTTTCTGAACTTTCTGTACTGGATTGTATTGAAGGGCTTGTGAATAACATATCTGTAGTTAATGCCATGTCCATACAAGTGACCGTCCCTGTGATATAATGAGACTTGTATTTATCTGCAGGCAGTTGCTCCGGTGACAGTATCGCAGAGGACAAAGGGTTAGGGTTAGGGTTGTCAATGGGTTTCCAGTTCAGAATAGGGATGGCTTTATGGTTAGGGTTGTCAATGGGTTTCCAGTTCAGAATAGGGTTGGCTTTATGGTTCGGGTTGACATTGGATTTCAGTTCAGAATAGGGATGGCTTTATGGTTCGGGTTGCCATTGGATTTCAGTTCAGAATAGGGATGGCTTTATGGTAAGGGTTGTCCATTGGATTTCAGTTCAGAATAGGGTTGGCTTATGGTCAGGGTTGCCATTGGATTTCAGTTCAGAATATAGGGATGGCTTTATGGTAAGGGTTGCCATTGGATTTCAGTTCAGTATAGGGTTGGCTTTATGGTCAGGGTTGCCATTGGATTTCAGTTCAGAATAGGGATGGCTTTATGGTTAGGGTGCCATTGGATTTCAGTTCAGAATAGGGTTGGCTTTATGGTCAGGGTTGCCATTGGATTTCAGTTCAGAATAGGGTTGGCTTTATGGTTAGGGTTGCCATTGGATTTCAGTTCAGAATAGGGTTGACTTTATGGTTAGGGTTGCCATTGGATTTCAGTTCACAATAGGGTTGGCTTTATGGTTCGGGTTGCCATTGGATTTCAGTTCAGAATAGGGATGGCTTTATGGTAAGGGTTGCCATTGGATTTCAGTTCAGAATAGGGATGGCTTTATGGTAAGGGTTGCCATTGGATTTCAGTTCAGAATAGGGTTGGCTTTATGGTTCGGGTTGACATTGGATTTCAGTTCAGAATAGGGATGGCTTTATGGTTCAGGGTTGCCATTGGATTTCAGTTCACAATAGGGTTGGCTTTATGGTTAGGGTGCCATTGGATTTCAGTTCAGAATAGGGTTGGCTTTATGGTTAGGGTTGCCATTGGATTTCAGTTCAGAATAGGGTTGGCTTTATGGTTAGGGTTGAGGTTAGTGTTAGTGTATGAAATAATCGCTGGAGCAATAGTCACCGGACCAAATGTCATACACCCGCATTTTTTCTGTTGGAATTTTCACAGGACTAAATAAATTGTCCACGAAAACTTTACTTTAATGTCATCAATGACAAGTATAAATATGTTTGCATGCACCAGTAACAGACTGTTTTCTAAGCAAAACTAGAAACAAGGTAGTAGAAAATAATTCTACACTTTTCAAAAGTCATTATTTTCTTTCAAAAGCGTTTTTCTGCTACTACTTTTTGTCACAGGAAGCAAATTTTTAAAAAATGTTCACATCACAACTGATTTTGGCTTTCATGAACACAATCTGTGGCTACATAAAGGTTGTTTTTGTTCTTCTTTTTGTTATCATCGCAATGATCATTACCTGTGCTTCAGCCATCAGTTCTGCTATCCTCTGCTTGGTTTCATTTGATATCGTCCATTGCAGACTCTCTTCCACTTCAGATGCAAACCATTCCTTCTCTTCACCGGTCTGTGACATAAAAACAGAGGAATATATCATGATTCATTTGGGCCTCTGACATAGGTCTCTACTAAGTAACATGCTTTGATCAGAGATGCTCCAGTAGGATTCCACAAAATCCTTCATTTTATAACCATGCAAGCAGTTGTCCATCTTAGGGTCTGTGAAGAGGTCATGGGGGATAACTTAATTTTCCTAGAAATTTAAGGATGGTTGCCACTTAAGCAGGGTTGGCATAATTCCCACTTTTTGTCATATTTCCCGATATAAAATTGCCTTATCATGTAAAAAGTCAATGGGAGAAATTTATATTTCCCGGACGATTGGGTGGGAAATAAGATTGTGACCAGGAAATATGCCAATCCTGTACTTAAATCTTAAAGTCAAGGTTTAGTATGGTAAAAAAATGAAATACTTTCCAATTATATTTTCTTAGATACACCTACATGATCTATCAATGCCCTGAGAATTGCTAGCTCTGAAACCCTCCCGTTTTGAGAAATTACTCAAAATGTAAAATCTCGCAAGGGGGGGGGGGGTTGGACCCCAAGATTTCTCATAGGTAATGTACACACCATGCACACACCACTCCATGTTCTCCTTTAATTTAAACATCATTAAATTGTCAATATAAACAATTTTCAGGAGGTTTGATGTTGTTTTCTGATGTCCGGGGTAACAATAGAATACTTTGTGAGAGATTGACAAAAATTTTGTCTGATCGACCAAAACCATACTTGGGATTTAATGCTTTTAAAGTGCTAATGCTATGTTTACATTATGTTCCATACAGCCAGAATTACTCTGGAATGTTAAGAGTTAAAAGTGAGCAAATCCCTTTATTACTTGCAACAAGTGGTACATGTACACCCTTACCAGAAGATGGAAGAATTCCACAGCTATATTACTACAGTAAATCTTCTCCAGATGATCCAGTATTTCTGGTAGTGTTGCTTCTTGTTTGCCAATGTTAAGGATACCTGCATCAAAAGAACATTATCTAGTTAGCCATAGTACATCCCTGATTCATTATCAGGGTTCGTACGTTGTTCAATTTTCCAATACGACTCAAAATAGAATACAACTTTGTCGTGCATATATATCTAACAAACTCAAATAGAACAAATGCATTCTCATTGCATTGTTTATGAAGGAAACACATACACATACAAATAGTTACAAATAAATGCACATTTATTTATGCAATGAACCTCGTTATAAAAAGGCACTGACAAAACAAAGTCCTATTATAAGTTGATTTTTCTCTTTGTATTTTATTGTTTTTTACCCCTGATATGATAAGATTTTGATATAAAGACATAATTTCTCTGGTCCCAAGGCTCTCATTATAATGAGGTTTGACTGTACTGTGCTGCAAACTTGAAATTGAATTTTATGTTTTGTATCTAAGGACATGTAAATGAACATATACAAATATACCTTACTGGATGAATAAATATAAAGATAAATAATAAATACTGAATATAAAAAGTAAAATAAAGAACTAAACATCCAGAATATTGTTTGCTCACGTTTGTTTTTCACATTAGGGTAATGTATGCTGAAATATTTTCTGTTTCCATCAAATATTTGTTTTTGGTACAATTTACCTAGGGTGGAATCTGACAAAGAAAAAGAAGTGACAAGTATGACACATATTCATCATGTTAAATCTCTATCTTATTATGTTCGACTCTTTACATACTCTAACGAGCCACTGAGGCTTTAAATTGACATCAAGATGTATGTTCACTGCATGTTTCTTGATATGTAACCTACAGTATTCCTTGAAAGAAAGTTAATACGGTTTCCTACGGTCTCCCTCATAATATCAAACACTGAAGTGCATGGAATTCCAAAGTGGTCTTGCGTGAGATGATGGCTTATATGATATTTTGACCTTGACTGGTCACACATGATACCACATTTTTGTGTCCTACACGAGATCACAGAAGATCAACTGGCTGCCACATAATTTTGGTATTCTCTGGTAGACCATGGAAAAATGTTTTTAAACTTTCTTTCAAGCAATACTGTACCTTTGTAGTACCATATGCCCTCACACACTTTCTGTCCCCACCCCCTTCAAACCTCACCTGTCAAATTATATATCTGATCACTGGTTACTGACAGTCCATACAATGTTGGCTCCAATTCAGCAGCAGGTCTGAAAAATACACATAAAAACAGCAAACATGTGAACATTTAATAATCATCCAGATGAATTAGTTCTGAGCAATGGTCAATCATTGAAGCAATGAGCAATGACTGAGTGATTTTCAAAAAAATTGAACATTTTCATGAAATAACAGTAATAATTAATCTCAAAGCCCAAGCATAGTTTGGTTGATGAAACAACTTTTTTGTCAATCTTTCACAAAGTATTTTATTGTCAGTCACCCCAGACTCAGAAAACAACATCAAACCTACTGAAAATTGTTCATAGTGACAAATTTTGATGTTTGAATTATCAGAGACAGAGAGCAGGTAGCTGTATGTACATTACCTATGGAAAATGTTGGGATACACTCCCCACCCCCTCCCACCCCCTCCCCCCCCCCACCCACACACACACATTTTCCATTTTGAGTAGTTTCCCAAAAATGGAAGAGTTTCAGAGCGAGCAATTTTCAGGGCATTGATAGAAATATATAGGTCTATCTAAAAAACATAATAGCAAAGGACTTCATTTTTTTACCAATTACCAAAACTTTGGGTTTGAATTTCAGTAAATAAATTTCTTATGTTTCCAGTTTCATTTTCAGGTGGAAAAGAACTTACCCTATGACTCGACCTACTGAACAAACATATGATTTTACAATTTCCCCAGACTTGGCTAACCTCGATTTTTGGAAAGGCTAATGGAATCTATGGTAGCCTTCTTGTGTCCATGCTCTCTGTATGCGGAGACAAGTCGTAAAAGATTCACATTTCGTATCCTGTTCTCTGCCACTGCAGGGTCTATGATGAGAAAGATTAGAAGAAATATGGATTTTTGTTTTACATGACGGTCATTTAAGTTATCCTGTCAAGACACCCTGAAATTGTTTGCATGTAAATACACACAACAACAAAGTAACTACCCCCTTTTTCAAACTACCATAACTTCTTAACAAACTGAGTTTTAGCAAAATAATTTGGCAGGAGTATTGCTACATTCATTGACTATAAACTTCTGTGTGAAAATGTGATTGATTCGTCAAGTCATGCATGAGTGAGCATGCATTAAAGGCAAAAATGTCACTTTTCAAAATTCACAGGAGTCATCTTTTATGCCAAAATAATGGTAAATAAACGTACTTTTTGCTTTATTTATAAAGTGTGCTCACTCAACCAAGACATGGTTACAACCTCTTATGGTCTTACAACATGTAAAGACACATTTTGCAGAAAAATATCGTACTTCAATTTTTTCAACAAACTTAATGAATTTTACAAATTCAAAATTGAGGAAGGATGGAAAATTTAGAGCCCACTGAAGCATGACTTGACAGATCAATCACATTTTCACACAGAAGTTAGTCAATTGGTGCAGGAACAGCCTTGCCAAATTATTTTGCTCAAAACAGTTTCTTTAAAAAGTTACACGAAAAAGGGGGTAGTTACCGTACTTTTCTTGTTGTGTTTATAACATTTCTGATGAGGTATAACTCGGATAACCTTAACACCTTATTAACCCGTTGGATGCTATAATGTAAAATATAGTCTAAAATCTTGGGGGTACTCCGAAATCTCAGGGTCCCCCCCCCCCGAGATTTTTCGTTAATTAATTTTAAAAAAAAACGAAAGACATTCTGAATCTGTTATTGGTGTGATACGACCTTTTGGACATAAAGATTTCAGTTTCAAATAAAAACAAATCCCCAAAACTAAACTTGGGCTTTATCTGATAGAAGGCACATTACAACGCAAGTTTTGTGAACTGTCTTGCAAGATTTAGTGTTGGAAAAGAGCATAAGTTTAGAGCTTTTTAAAGATTTTGTTTGTTTTTCATTCAACAAGTAATAAAACTGTTTTGAAGTCTGTAGCTGAAGTAAAATGTTATTCATTTACTTGTTGTCGAAATGTTTCCATATTTGCATTCAGAAATGTAATTTTTCGCCATACCTAACGAAACGACGGGTTGGTTTTCGCCTTCTTGATGGTACACTAGGTTGTTGGCACGCCAAGCTGCGGCTCGAAAGCCGTACACATCTCGACCAGCATAATAGGTGCGAAGAGTCGGGTTAGCTACCGGGTGGTTTCGGCCGATTACACGGCGCAAAGTCGATGATAACTTTCTTGCGAGATGAAGACGATGATACATGGTTTACAACGTTGTTCGAGTTCGAGATAACTGTTAACTCCTTGGCCATACAGCTATAGTTCCACACGCACCTAATGATACTGATAATTCTTAAGGCCGTCATACTCAAGTAATTTCCAAAAGATTCACCCATTCAGATTGATGACCGTTCTTCATTCGTCTTGATCCCGATGCGATGCAAACCACTTCAGCTTCATCGAACAACAAAATAATCCGATCCCGACTATACGAGTGTCTAGCTGTCTAGACACTAGTTAGTCATGTGTACGGGTGCATCCAGCATGCACAGGCTCACATCAGAAGATTGGTTTTGACACGCCAAGTTTTGCCAAGGGTAACCTCCCAGGGACCACTCCACCCACTTTCAGACAGTTTGTAACAACTAGCGTTAGAGCCTGGCATTCTTGCTGAACGAAGGCCAGGCCGCCAGGGGCGGCGCCATCGATGGGCGCTGGGGCCGGGCCGCCGGGGGGGGGGGGGGTTGCAGAGCCCGGGGGAGTCACTCACCATCTAGAGTGGTACCCATGCTTGTCCAAGCATCTCAAAATTGGACCCTAAACGGCGTAAATAATCCTCTCAGTTGTATGAAGCAAATAGCACAGAACAGTAGAAATACAGCCCTAAATTGCAAAACAAAGCAAAGCCTATAGGCCTAAACCAGTTACAAAAATAAATGCCGAACAAGAACAAAATGAGAAGACGTCCACAAAACATCAAAGAAGGGGACAAATATTAGGCTGAAAATGCAACCCTTTTTTCAAAAACGTATGCAAGGCGGGGAGGAGGGTCGCGTACGACCCCCCCCCCCCGCCCATATTCAAAAAGTCCATTTTTTCCAAAGAAATTCGAGGGCGGACAAGAATTCGAAAAACCACTAGGACCTAATCATGTAAATATTTAATCACATCTTGTCCAAAAATTAATGATCACGACCCACTCGAGAACAAAAAATCCTTGATATTTCATTGTGAAACTATAGGCCTATAGTCCAAAAATTAAATAAACCGCGTAGGCTATGATCATCGATGTTAGCGACGTGGGAAAAATTCTCCCGCAGCGACCGAAAACTCACGTCAGGGGGAGGGGCTGGTGGGGCTCCGGAGGCTATCCGTATACGAATTTTCGCGGCCAATTTTTCTCCCCGAGACAGCGACTAGAACTACAGTGGGGGTGGGGGGGGGGGGGGAGGGGTACTTTGGGAGGGGCACGTCGGAAAATGTCTCTCATGGTTCCGCAATTTTTTTCCAACTAAAGGGGGCGAGGAGTTCGTGAGCAAGAGGACATGCTAAGGTTGATTCGTTTC